>JANCMC010014139.1:0-10601 GCA_024363005.1 Charaxes varanes
CACATTATATGCCTACCTTTTAAACCAACTTCAAAAAAAGAAAGAAGAGGTTCTCAATTCGAGTGTATGTTTATTTTGTATGTATGCTACGCGACTACGCCGCCTTTTTGGACCAATTTCGATGAATCTTTTTCCTTTGTTAAACGATACTTCAAAGGTCCCATATAAATTTTATCAAAATCGGATATAATTATTAAATGAAATATAACTTTACATATGTTTATATACTAGAAATTGTTCGCTGCACTAGTCAATTTCGCTACAAATGCAAGTGTCATGCAAGGGCTGCCAGCTTTTCACATTGCTACTCAACGTTTTAATAGATTTAAGTTACTTTTTTGTCAGGTTAATAATGGCTTACCATCGGATGACCTGCCCCGTCTCGTTTGTGCGTCAGGGCGAACAAATTCTGCGGTAGCGAGAATCTTCAACGATTTAGAATCACGAACGGTAGATGTGGAATTCATAAGGCTTCTTCATGCGGTACACGATGAAGACATTCCTGGTCATACTTACCGAGGATACGTGTTGTTGGGTAAGGAGGCTTAAGGAGTTTTCTGCCCCTTTGAAACTATACTTGTAGCTGCGAATTGAAATAAAATGAATATAATTTTTGCATGAAAAACGAAAGGATTGGTCAATCCGGTGATGTCAAATTAGAAGCTCAGATCTTGGTGGCCACTGTCCTACGGAACCCTAAAAAGGAACACGACACTCACCGGCCAGCCGGTAGGTGGCGTTGGCGTGCAGGTGCTCGTAGTAGACGCCGTTCTTGGTGCTGGCGCACGTCATCTGTATCTCGGCGTCGCTCTGGTGGTGGTCGGCCACACGCCGGTCGTGCTCGCGCTCAACCGTCAGACCTGTCACCATATCGCACCAGTCACAGTATTTACAATGCCTATTTTATCTTATATATATATATAACAAGAGCAAACGGGCAAGTGGTTCACTTGAATGACTACCGACGCCAATGGACAACTGCAACACTAGAAGGCGCGTTGCGGGCCCTTGGGAAATGAGTATGCCCTTTTCATGAAGGTCCCTAAGTCGTATCAAACAGTCTTATTAATGACAAGCGGACCCGACAGACGTTGTCGTGCCTGAATTTTGGCTTTTGCATTAAACGTGACACTAACGGAATGTTTTACAAAATAATAATTTTACATAGCACGTCGTCAAAGTCTAGTACGATCATCTCTCTCTCTCTCTCCCTCTCTCTTTCTTCCTGGACCGTATGTCCCACATGGTGGTGGGGGTTAGCCTTCCTTATCTTCCTCTTAACAGGACGCTTCGAATCAATATTTGGAGTCGGTTAATTTCAAAGTATTTGACTGAGCTGTCTAGTCTTAGACCAAAAGCGATCTTTGCAAGATCTTCCCAGCTCTCGTGAAGTATGTTGCATGCAATTGACGGACGCTTTAGGGCATCTTCATAGCGTAAGAATTGAGCTAATGTAGTACCTGTAAGAGCCTTGACTTCGGCGGTCGCGTTGGCGTACAGATAGATCCGCAGCACCTCGCTGATGGTGTCGGGCGTGAGCTCGGCCAGCCGCAGCGCGTGCCCCAGCAAAGTGGTGTGTCTGCCCGGGTGGGGAATACCCGGCTCTTCTGTGCAATGCAAATGCATTGTATTTTGGAAACAAAGAGACAAGCTAATTTCTTAGCATTCCGCGGATTCAATGTACTGACGCCGGATCCATCGTCATCCATATGACCCAGGTGTGGGTTCAGAAAACTCTTTAAATTTTTTGTTTCTTTAATACTTTTGGTATGATAACACTGAATTAAAAGAAAGTATCGAATAAATAATATTTAGTATGTGAAAGGAAACCTATCGGTACAATTTTTCGAAATATACGCGAAGGGAGGAGTATAAAATTTGGAACAATTATAGTTTATATAGAGGAGGGTGTGCGAATGCTAGTATGTATATAAAATATGCGTTATAAATATATTAATTTGTTTGAAATTTGTAAATCTACATTAAAAATATATCTTTTGACTTTTACTTTTTTCTTTTCTTTCAAACCTTCCCAGTAATAAGGGGAAATAAAAAAACAAAGGAAATTAATAATTGTCTAGCTGTTTTTCAGTTCTAGCAAGACTAACGGATAACTTTTGCCAAACAAATCAAAATTGGTTTTTATCATCATTCATCATTCATTTCATCATCAACTGTCAATGACTCACCAATAGCTATAACCAAGAGTCTGGACAGCACGCTAAGCAGTTCGTCCTCCGCTTCTTGATTGCAGTTTGGAATTAAACCCATTTGAAGAGTATTCAGAGACGGGAGGGATTCCACTTCTGGAAAATAGAAAACACTGTGAAGTTTATGCTCTTCAATTGTAACATCTCATCTTCTTCAATTCAATCATCATCTATCTTCTTCAATTGTTAACATGGAATGTAGTCGGGTATTCTAACCGAACATATTTCTGGTAGATTTTCAGTTTGAAATTTTATATCGCCTTTGCTTCAGTTTTCCTTGCGGTGTTTCTTCGTGATTAGGTCCTTAATAGTCCAGTAATATTAGATTTTAATTATAGAGTTGGATCCGGACGTTAAATGATATATTAAAGTGTAGGGAAAAATCCCCTGATTATCATAACGAAATGTTTTCGCTGCATGTGGTTTGATAAATGTTTCATCGACCGGGTCCAACTCTAAGATAACCCCTTTAAATCAAATCTACATAGATGTATGTAACTGGACCGAACTGTATATTTAAAGGAAAATTGTACCTCTATTGCTGAACGGGTACATTCTTATGGGTGAAAAAGGAAATAAATCTTTTTTATTAATCAAAAATGTATAAAATATTTACACGACAGAAATGCATTAATGCATTTGAAAATATGTAATCTATGTGAGAATAGGCATTAAGGGATTAATTATATCCTTAACGCGAAAATTTTATAAAAACTAGAGCGACCCATTCAGAAAACCCATCAGGTTTCAGCTGTCTTGGAGGATTTTGGTGACACAAATATTTACATAAGAATTACAACCATAGTCGACCAAGAAATTGGTTCGCCACGCTAAGGTCGAATATCGTTTGCACGTCAATTAGTTAAAAGGCTCATTTTTGCTTGTTATGCATTAAGTTAATTTCTAACAATAACCATCGAAAACGGTATAGCACTTTCTTGGTCGACTATACAAATGTATCGTAATAGCATACCCTACCCGACCGCCGTTGGTGTGGCTGAGTGATTCAGGAAAGAAAATCCTATGTTCAATGAATCTCAAGTTGGACAAATTACACATAAAAGCGAACTTTCATGTATATCGATTGATTTGGTTCGGTTCACTGGGAATATACATAGTATTTATACACTGGATCGAGATATATATATTAAGATTTTAACATATCTCACCGAAACCAAGCGCTTGGCCGAAGTTATGCAGGAACTCGTAGACTTGCAACAAGTCCGCCATCGCTTGACCGGGTATTTTGAGTCCGGGTATTCTGTCCAGTGTGGGTAGGGGCTTCTGATCTGAGAGCGATGAGTCTTCTTGGGGTCTTCTGCAATAGAATTATTGTTTATAGCTCAGATTTAAGTTAAATATAACGTTAATATAATGTGACAAAAAGAGGACGTCCTAGTTTAATCAGTGACCGGCATTTTAATCGATTGCTAGGTCTTTCAGCAGAAATAGTTCATTCCTGCTGCCGGGTGGTGACTTTTCTAACACTGAATTTGACATATCCGATCTATTCGGTATTTGTGACTGATATTAGTTGGAATATTATAAAGGTTGTGGGGATTTGGGAGACAATGTCAGACGGCAAACGGTCATGCCAACTCGACTCACAACCACACCCTCGGCAATTTAATAATATAATAATTGGTTTTATTAAGGCTTCTTTGGCCCAGTTGTTAGAGTAATACATAACTTAGGTGTAAGGTTAGTAACAAAATCACAATAAAAACAAAAAACAAAAACAATACGTATTCTTAATTTTATATAATTAATATAAACATTTTGTCATAACAATGTCAAATTTATTTAATCACTGTTCCAACAAAAGGCTTATACAATTTCGTGTCAGTTTTAAGCGTACCCAGCAAAGGATTATGCTGTTTTAAAAAGATTCCTACGTCGTATCGATTTCAACGTCTAGGGTTTTTTTTTAATTTGAATTTATATAAATTTCATATTTAATTAATGTCATCTTTACCACTAAATCTAACTTCTGTTAAACTATAAATAGCTCTTATAGTTTAACTGATGTGAGAAAAAAAATTAAGATTTATACAGGAATAGAAATTGTACCTCAACTCTGATAGTAACTCCATCTCCTTTCGTCTCTGTTGTAGCTTCTTCTCCTTAACAAGCAGTCGGTCCAATAGGTTTTGATGTTTTCTTCTCTCTCTTTCTTCCCATCTTCTTCTCGAGTCCAATTGGCGGATAAACGTTGTATGCTGCCGTCTTCTTTCGCGTTCCTTAAGCGAAAAAATTGCTTGTTACCGTATAGTTTGAGTTTATATCCATCTAAAATTGTACCATATATCCAAGGACTATGCTTTTTGAAATTTTTCAATATTTCACATACAAGTATGTGAAATAAGTAAAATGGATAAAAAAATTATCACTTAGTGAGGTTTATCAGAATAATAAAGTTGAATAAAAAAACCCATAAAAAAATGAGGATGTCATGCTAGTTAGAAATAAAAGGTTTGAGAGGATTTGAGATCCCCTTAAGGTTTTAATAAGCTAAAGTTTTTAAGCATTATTTTCAAGAGCAGCTAACGAACTTCTTGTTCATTCATGTAGATAGATAATTTTACAAGGAATAACGTAGCCTACTTTTCTTTTAGCTAAATATTTAGGGTTCTGCACAGAAAAACCCAAATTCTTAAAATTAAACACAATCACTGGTAAACATCTCGTTGCTATTTTTATAAAAATCAAGTAACTTCATCTTATAATAATGGACAGTATCCTTAAGAAAGAAATAGCCTGCGCCATTTTTAATTTGATGATCTTGGTAATAAAGAAAAACTCGAGATTTCGTTAATTTTTTGTAAGTTTTTCGACTCCAATTTGAGAATCGGCTATTTAATAAATCTAATTTTCTTCATATACAAAAAAAAGTTTTCGTTTCTTTTGAGCTGTTTTACTAGACTTAAGATAAATTCGCATTAGAGATCGCCGGCTGGCTTAAATTTGGACAGAAATCTTTAGATTTGCGTACCATATGCTTATTAAAAATTATGATGTGCAAAATGTTTAACCTTAGTACAGCGATATTTCATAATTCAATCTTAAATGTCATAATTAACAAAATACATTACTATAGTTTTCATGAATACGCTTTGACAACAAACGATTTACACACACATTTATACATTATAATATTACATAATTATAAATATACAAGACTATATGACACACGGACGTCTGTCTTATAGGTAGCAGACGCCTGTTACAACAAACATTTTTTTTAGAAATATATAAATACATACATATAGATAATACACCCAGACTCGAGGCGGGAATCGAACCCACGACCCCGTATGATCTGGCATCTTTCAGACTTTCCCCAAGTAAGCTGTTATGTTCAAGGCAGCCAGAAATGCCGGGCAGAAACTTTAGATCTACTAGCTTGCTTGCGTTCTTGCTCACTTTATTTAATTTATTTCATAATAAAAACAAACAGCTAATATTACAATTTTTCGCGCCCTTAAATCCAGTTGGCTTGTCTCTTTTCCCATATACCAAAAAATATCTATAATTTGAATAACTATAAGCCATTCACCATTTTATTTTAAATAAATGTTAACTTTTATCAGTATTTCCTTTTTTTTTTTGTTAATTAAAAATGAATATCAAACGGTTCTTTTTAAACGAGATTACTAAAAAGAATCATAGAGTATATTCATACATGGATTACCTTTAATAGTCTATGACTAAGTTTAATAATGCCGGCGCCAGACATAGTTTCATTTAAATGATCATGTAGTGTGGCTGGGGATTTGTTAGCTGCTCAAAGTTTTGTAGAACTTAGTAGTCTTCAAACACAAAATTGTACAAACTCTGAGCTATGTCTGGCGCCAGCTAATATTTGATATGTTTGCTCAAAGTGTGATCTATGGAGAATACAAGAAAGAGTATAGAACATCTCATATGGGAGAAAATTAAGTGTCCACTGGTTGTAATTATCTATATGTATGCATTTTTATATGTTTGTACAGAAAAAAATATTTGTGTATAACATGCGTCTGTTACCTATAACACAAGCATTAAGCTGTCTACCTTAAGTTGATAAATATTTGTCACCGTTTTTAAAGTTAACGTAGCAAACATACTTTGAGGCACTGCATTAAAAATCATTGTTGCAAATCGTAGGAGGTCTCTTATTCACGTTACATGGCAAACACTGAGAGATAGGCATAGTTGTCCCCCCCCCCCCTCTGACATATCCCAACTATTAGACGTGAAGACTTGAAATTTTCCATGTTGATAGAACATGCTAAAAACTCATTAGGAAAATTATTTTGAACGAAATCAAACAACAACTTTTAAAGTTATTTAATAAAAACGTTTATAGCGTATCCGATACGGAACCCTTCTATATAAATGTTTCTTGACACGCTCTTGGCCATTTTTTGTAATTCAGATACTAACTATACTTTAATAATGATGACGAAAAATAACGAAGCTATTTTATTAGAGATACCGAAAAACCTGAGTCTATTTTATTAGGAAAAAATATATTACTTAATTCAATTAACAGTACAGAATAAAGCTAAATCTCTCTCATTAAAGACGATGAAAGAAACTTGATAGATAGCTTTTTGTTGAATGGAGTTTCTTTTTTAATACTTTATATATACGGTTTTTTTTTATTGGAGATAGGCAAGCGCTTGACCGCAGTCACACTTGATAAAGTGTAAATGCGATCTACGGTGGAACGCGCTTGCCGATTTTCAACCGACTTCAAAAAAAGAAAGAAGTTCTTAATTGGATTATACTTTTTTAAGTTTGTATCCTTAGATTTCTTTATTATACTATATATTATTATTATACATATGACGTTCACGAGTGCTTAAAAAAGTCTATATGAATAAACGATTTTGTCTTTGACTTCAGAACTTTTGACAGTGTGAACCGATTTTGATGATGCCTTTTTATTTGAAAGCTGTTACTGTACCGTGAGGCCCCATTTAAATTTAGTCCAAATCTAAAAATTTAAAGTCCGTTTTTTTTTTAAAGATAGGCAGATTATTGATGATGAATTCAGGTTCAGCCATAATGTTTGATACATCTTTTGGAATTTATATATTTATTATATATTTTGACAAAGGGTTATGATTTTCGATTTAAAAATAGCATTGCACTGGTGAGTCTTTATTTACTTATGTTATAGTTCTCATCTCTAGCTTGGAGGTCACCGAGTGCTCCCGGTTCTAATGGCATGAGGTCTTGCTCCGCTGCCGGTGGACATCTATTTTTTATATATTTTTAAATTTTTTTATTTTTATATTAATATTTAGAAATGTATTTAGAATAAGAGTATTAAATAAATGATAGAACATGAATAGGCAAAACAGAAATGGTAGATGAAATTTATAAAAAAAAAGAGAAATCTTTTGGAGGTTTTTTCTCAGCTCAGCTCGGTTCGCGCAATTTAAGTAAAACGTTACCGAAAGTTTGTACTGCATGTATTAATATACAAATTATTTGAATCCTTCAACCAATATGATTTACTTGTAACCCAGTTTGCATATATAAAGTTCATCTAAATAAGAATATTGTTATATCCTTTACTTACGACACATTTATTAAAGTCTACTCACCATAAATAAACTCAGTAAAAAGCTCCGGATTCATTGTCTTACGCGTTCTAGAAATTGGAAAAACGATAAGACTGGTCTGCAAGCATATTATGGGTACATTAGTTTTATACTAGGGTACTGTATTATTTAACCATGTAGAAGAACTGAGTTGAACAATGTCCTTCGTGTTCTGGCACGTCGCTCCATGGAGTTAGGGTGAAGCACCCTAGGAATTGAGGCTGTAAAGGACGTCACTGATGTAGATGTAGTAGGCTACATTCCCAGCGATCTCCTTACCAAGTCAACCGATATTCATAAAAGTTGGCATTTATATTTAACTAGCTGTGCTCGCGATTTCTTCCGCGTAAAATTAGATGAAAACATTTAACATGATGATATATAGCCTACAGCCTTCCTCGATAAATGGTCTCTGTAACACTAAAAGAATTTTTCAAATCGGACAAGTAGTTCCTGCGATTAGCGCGTTCAAGTAAAGAAACAAACTCTTTGGCTTTATTTATTTTTTTTAATTCTTTCAGCTCATAGCAGACAGCCTATGTATCGATTAAGGCTACAGGCTATATATTATCACGCTAAAGCCTTAAGAAGGCTTTACTTGTTTCTGACATATTAATGGGTAACACTTTTTTTTTATTACTGTTATAGAATTTATTGTTCCGGTTGTTTCCGTAATAGAATAAAATAAAAAATGATATAAAATAAAATCGAATCTATTTTTTTGCCTAATTTTACGCGAACGAAGTCGCGGCCACAGCTAGTCGAGTATAAAACCCTGGTTGGTCAAGTTTAGAGCCAAACAGGTACGCGGAGAAGGCTTGCTTATGCGTTGCCGGCCTTTGAGTTACCAGTATGCTCTTTTCATTTCACATTCTTTTAATCATAATTCATCTTAATTAGAACATAGCACTATCAAATGGCACGGGCATTAGCCTGTGGTGCAAATTGATGTTTGGAAAAAAAAAAAAATGTATGATGTTTTTTTTTTATTAAAAAAAAAACCTTTTCATTATTATACATTTTTTTTTACAAATACGTTTAGAAAAAGATATTATATAGATATATATATACTCATTTTCAAGTTACATCTAATCTAATGGTGTAATATTTTTTGATATTTCTTTTTTTCTAAAAAAATTTTTGCTTTTTTTTTGTGATGCAAGCGTTTTATTAAGCCTATAAAATCCATGTTAAGTTAGTCTATAAGTGGGGTATACGATGGTGATGGTGACTTTAATTATTAAGAAATGCAAAAATAACTTAATTAAGTTTATAGTGTATATCGTGTTGGCTTCCTATATAAATAAATAAATACCGTTTGACGTCGCTGTGCGTGTCGAGGTGTCGGTTGAGCTTGGAGCGGTCGTAGAACAAGCGGCCGCAGGCGTGGCACGCGTAGCTCCTGAGCCGGCGGCCCTCGTGCTGGCGACGCTCGTGCTCGCGCAAGTTGGACGACGTGTGGTACGACGCCGGACAGACGGAGCAGCGGAACTTCTTTATACCTGAAGAAAAAGATAGGAAAGAACGGTTATGCCCCACCTCTCATAAATTGTGAAATCGCTAGACTATGGCGAAATCAAATTTATGGCCTTAAATCTACATTTATATTAATCGATAGCACTTGCCCCTAGCTATGAGTTTTACGTCCGGCAAAATCGTTTCAAAAATTTTATTTATTTTAAGATCTGTAACAAAATTTAATTGAACTTAAAAAAAATAAACGAATAAATGGATTAGGTCTCATATACAGGTACAAAATATCATATCATGCCCATTTTAATATAAAACACGAACATTAAATACTATAAACATATAACTGTTATAAGAAAATTTGTGATAACTGCCGAATAATAATTAAAAAGAATTGAATTGATCGGAACACTTTAATATGCGGAAGTGGCTGGTAGCTGACTGCTCATCAGTTGCCTACATTTGCCAGATTAGTTGAAGATGGTGCGAGGCAATAGAGATGGAAAAAATAGCTTTGTTTGTAGTCTTACAAGTATTGTTAAGGATAATAGCATTGAAAGAGACCCTTATTCTGTTATTCCTAAATAGAAGTATAATGTAGCAAGAGTTATACTAAAAGACAAATTAATTTCCAACACTTCACTAATTAATTTTATGTGTTTGATTAACAAACTGAGCATAACAGTTGTTACAACCTACTGGATTCAGTTGAGAATGTAAGGCATCTGGGCACCCAGTATAGACTATGACAGGGGTGGAGAGTTTATTTCAATCACAAAAAAATATATAAGATTTTGATGGTAGCCCGGCATAAAATTTGCATCTTTGAGTAGATTTCGCTAATGTATCTAGTTTAGTGGCTTCGGTAAAGTCATCATAACACTTGTCCTCCTGGCATAAATTATAGTAATACAAGCGAAACTACGAATAAATTCTAGTTTCTAATTAGTAATTAAATTTTAGTTAGAAACCATTTCATATATACGGAATCGCATTGAAACAATTCCATATATTTATTTCTCTATAAGATTAACGGCAAATGTCTTTAATGCTTGCTTACGTAAAAACATTAATGGCTGAGGCCGTTAAAACTCCATTTTTGTTTAATCACTTCATGATTGATAACAAAATTTTTCTTATTTATGGTGCAAAATAGATGACACGTTTAGTTAATGCGATAAAGTTAGAAGATAACATAACTGCTTAATGTTTAGTATTTATGACATCCGTTGATGAGGTTACGTGGTGCAATTTAATTTAGTATCATTTTAATAATTTCGCGACTGTTACTTTAGTTTTATTTCGTACTCGACAAAGCTATGACTGG
>JANCMC010014160.1:0-28006 GCA_024363005.1 Charaxes varanes
CATTTACCCCCCCGCCCCCTAGCAACAACCCGCGGAGACGTAAACTTGACCCGCCATCTTGCTATTTATTTTCTGCCTTACGATGTTCACATCTTTCTGCCTAAGCGAAAAGTGAAAACGTTCGGTACCATTAAAAAAAATGCGCTGACGGAGGAGCATGAAAATTGCCGCAATCATAGTTTATATAGAGGACGGTGTTCGAATGCTAATATATTTTTATTATATGCAAAATTGATATATTAAATTGTTAAAACAAAATCACTTGCACACCAATGCCAAACGATTTATACACACATGTGTATACATTTACTATAAGATTGTCGAAGCGTAGACATGACAACGGTACGAAAATTAATTGCCAAAAATTACAATGTATACCAAGAACTGTAATTTTGTTTTAGCTTTAAGTAAACATATAGTACGCACGTAAATCCGAAGATTTGTAGCCGAATTTCAGCCACCGGACGATCTTTAATATACTAAAGCGAAGCGAAGCGGTTACCTATTAAAAAATCTCGAAAATCTCAGTATCTCAACGGTATAAAGTAAGGACTGAATTCCACAAGGTACCCGGTTCAAACCCCACCGCCGTTGGGGTATTGTCGCACCCACTCCTAATACAAGCTTTTAATTTAGGGCTATCAGGGATAGTGGGAAATACTAATAAATGGTGAGAGAATTTTTCAAATTGGCCCAATAGTTTCAGAGCCTGTTCAATGCACAGAAATAATAACATCTTTCCTCTTTACAATATTTGAATAGATAAACATTGAATCATTCCGTCAAACAAATTACAATTCAAATTCGGTCTTATTGCTGAAAGTAATCTCTGAGAGACAACCCCAAGAGAAATAAGATTTAATTATAGACACTTATAATGAAGAGTGAGCACTAAAATTGCTCGATGGCAATAATTATTCCTCCCTCCCAAGTAATCCCTCCTATAACACAGTACTCTTATAACGCATTAATATAATTGTATATAACATTGTAATATATGTAATATTATATTATACGCGTTAGGGGTTGTGCAAGCGCATTGTATGAGCATACTCCTTACTAGGCGTTTTTTTATTACGCGAAATTACGGTCACATTTCATTGCTTTATGATTAAAAATTTACACCACAAAAATATTCATCTTAGTAGATGTAAGTAAAATCTAAGTCGAACGCAGATTATTGACATGAACAAATGGTTCGTCTTAAAACCTGAAATTCAAGACGGATCTAAGAAATTTTACGCAAACATATTCATGTGTCATCTTAGCTTAACCACAACACTATGCAGTCACATTTATTGGCTTTGATTTTCTACCAAGTTATTTTCTCATTCCGGCAGCTCTAAAGTATGCGTTTGGGTAGCGCCCTGGATGGTTTAGATTCACAAATCAACCCGGCAGATGGCGCTGCAGTCTGTATCTAGGTTATTTATCTATACAAACTGGACTGGGACTGGGAACGGAAACGCGCATGGGAACGGGTTAATAAACAATATTATAGTATTATAGGTTGTAGTAAATAGTAAGTAACCCAACCTTAGGGCAGGACAATGTCTGCCGGGTCCGCTAGTTTTTACTATAAAATTTAAAAAAAAAGCATTCAATGCAATGGTTTATGGAAGGAAATAAAGAAAAAAAACAACCTTTATTAGCGACTGTAACAAATGCATGATGACCACAATTAAGGATCTAAGACTAACACGAGACAATCTTATAAACTATTAATGTAAAAAAGTAAATAGCTAAAAAGGCCTTTTCACCTAAGACTTAAAAACTACTTTTTTTTATTATTATTTATTTCAGGATAACCAACAGTAAGGTACATACAAAAAAATCATAAGATACAATTAGAAAAAGAAAATTATTACATATATGTCCTACTAGTTATGGGTCATCACAACATGCGATGCTCCTCGACCCTTTTGTATCTTTTGTGCTCGCCCCTTCCCTTTGTTCTCTCAGCTGCAGTGCTCAAAGATCCAGGTGAGTAGTTTCAGGATCGCCCGCAGCTTGAAGGAACCGTAGTCATCTGGCCTTGGATAGGCTATGCCGAAGAGATTCATTCTTATTCTGGCCCATCGCATTCGCACATACTTTATACTAAGTTTTATTATATTAGATGGTCTTTAGATATACTATAAATTTCTATGCACGAGTATAATTTTCTATATTTTAATGTTAAGGGAATTTAATATTTTGATAAATATATATTTCAATTTTTTTTAAACAGGGGTAAGTGTTTTTAGTAGAATAAGAGTGTAGAATGGTAATGACCTTTGCATGAGTTAACAATAAAATAGGTTCTTTGACTACTTGAATAGTAATACTGGGAGTCCTTTACAACTAGCAGTCTTTTACAACTTGCAAATAAAAAGTGACATGTAGACTTAGTATATTTATATTGCTTGTCGTCTTAATAAATAAATTGTAGTAATAGAGATGACAGACATTATGGGCATTGATGACAGTATGGGCTCCCACCAGTGGCCGCCGACGACCAGGTAGGCCGAGGAAGAGGTGGCGAGACGACTTGGACGCCTCCATCTCGTAAGGTTTAGCCAGCGCACGCAACGTCAGCGCACAAAAATACGTTTTTTTACGACATCTCGTTAGGTTTTCGAAAATGTGAGAAGTGACTAGGGGGAGTTGAAAAATCGAAAAGTTCGTGTGTTTACAATTGATTTTATGACGACTTTAAAAATGACAACCTCAAAAAGTAGGACTTGTTCAATTTGGCGAATTTTGCGACATATAATTATATTGGAAATGGTGTTTGTGTGCGATGTGTTTTATCTATTGTTTCCTTTCTTTTATCTAATGTTGTATAATGTTTTGTGTGACTTATGTGAAAATTCATGCATGTCGTGTATTGTATAAAATATATGAAATTTTGGTCGGATATTAAACTTGACTGTGATATGTGCTTAATCATACAGAAGATAATGAAGAAGTTGTTACAGAGAAAATATATTTAATCAATAGAAAAGGAATATCGATATTGTTTTTTGTTTTATACTTACGTCGAGTCTACTATTTATTTAAGTCTATGTATATATATATACAATATGCCAATAATCTTTGTTTTTTGTACATTTAAAATGCTTGCTTGGGTGCGATGCTTTAGGGGTCATCCTTTACGTCACACGAATTTTACAATTTTTAACTTCTCCCTCCGCCGTCTGACTTCATCCCCGGAACTTATAACTTATATAACTCAGTGACATGAATCGGATTCCGCTATTTTACGTGCCTTCCGAAACATGGTGGAGGTCAGATATTTGAAAACCAATATTGGAATGGGTCACCCATTTATCAAACGGCCGCGGTAGGAGCTACTTAACCTAATGCCCGCCACTGATTAAACTTTGATAGATGGCATGGTATCTATAATTGACTAAGCAAATAACTCATGATATTCTTGCTATGATGGTGTTAAATTGTGTTTGTAATAAATGTTTCCGACCGATCAATAGTAAATAAACAGTTAATTTATTCCAAATCTTACAATGCTCGTTTATATATAATTTTTTATGAAAACATTAACGAGCATCGCGGAAGTGAGTGATAAATTATTATCTCTTTACAAAGACTACTTTGTACTATTAATCACTGAGAGTTACAAGAAATTCGTGTTTATACAGCGAAGAAGCTTTAATTAGCAGACTTTCAAATGAAGAAAAAGATTTTTTTCTGTTTTGTCTTAGTTACTCATTGTATTTTCTGTTTGTGAGCTGATTTTAATTTTCTTATTACGTTAAGTATAGTGTCCGTACTTGTGAGTAGGTTTGCAAGGGCTTTTATGGTGATGAGGGATAGAGTTGGCGACGCGCATTGCTTTTAAATGTACAAAGGCTATTTCTTAAATAGGTTCATTGCTGTATATAGGTTCATTGCTGTATATAGGTTCATTGTTGTATTTAGGTTCATTGCAAATGGTAACAACCACAAAATTTATATGTATATATAACGCCCGCTACCTAGTCCGTGTAAAATTAGGTAAAACAAATAGATTCAAATTAAGCGTAATGATATATAGACCATAGCCTTTCTCGAGAAATGAGCTATCTAACACTGAACGCATTTTTCAAATCAGACCAGTAGTTCCTGAGATTAACGCGTTCAAGCAAGGAAAAAAAAACAAGCAATAAACAAACACTTTATTATTAATACAGATATAGACCAAAGAGTGATGGCTGCCTGCAAGGCTACCTACTTAACATAGCTTGTCTTATAACTTAAAACTTAATTAAATTAATTCTATGACTTACAATTTCATTATAATTTAAAAAAAAAAAGCGTTATACAATTAAAATTTAAAAAAAAAACTTTTTCAAGAGCTTAATTGGATTTTCTTAATGAGGGTCAAGATTAAAAATATCACGTTAGTTCCTATACCCATTTATGATGACTGCTATAGACTCTATAGGCAAACCCAATTTCTGTTTGTAACCATGGTTAAATTAAAAAAATAACATTTTCCAAGCATTTTTTTTTGTTCAGTCAGTTATAGACACGAGTCACGTTTATAACTAGATTTGTGTTTCTAAAGTTGAGTCACTGTGCTCTTTAGAGGGGTTCCTTATCTGATATGCGAAAAACGTATTTGTGAAATAACTTCAGTAGTTGTAGACCGATGGGTTCAAAATAATTTTCCTAATTCGTTTTTAGCATGTCTTATGAACGTGAAAAATTTCAAGTCTCTCCGTCTAATAGTTTGGATATGCTAGGGGGAGGGAGACCACCTTGCGGGCGGACAGACTGGCAGAGCGAAATTATAATGTTCCTTGTAGCACTACGGAACCCTAAAAAGCATAATTCGCTGTAACACAATTCGAACTGATTACAATAAATATACAATCGAATAAAACGTTTCCTGTGATCACGACGAAGCGCCAAAATGAATATATATTTTAAAATACCGTCACAATTTATCGCATTTCATACCGGAAATTCTTATATCCAGTATGTGTCCAAATTAAAATATTGAAAACTATCCAATCATATTTTTGTATGCCTACGTATTTTACAATTTAATTCTTTAAAGTACATTTACAAATATGGTAATGTAATTTAGATGGGAACATTTTTAAAGTTAATTTTTTGTAGATTGATTATGATTTGGTTAATTTATAATAAGTTCTAATCTTTAATTAAAGGTTTTGATGAAAATGTCGCCCGTTTCGTTAGCATTTACCGCGACTATATACGTAGAATAATTACAACTCACACAGTTAAATACTGATATTCTTGACTTGACTTTGAATAGAAATTTCTTTTAAAATGAATGCTTTTTTTAGGGTTCCGTAGTAATACAAGGAACCCTTATAATTTTGCTCAGTTCGTCCGACTGTCTGCCCGTAAGGTGGTCCACCCTCCCAAGCATTTCCAAACTATTAGCCGTAGAGACTTGAAATTTTCCATGTTAATAGAACATGATAAAAACTCATTAGGAAAATTATTCTGAACGAAATCGGACAACAACTTTTGAAGTTATTTAACAAATACGTTTATAGCGTATCAGATATAAGCACGTCTTGACACTCTTTTGGCCATTTTTTAATAAATTACTTTTCAATGTATTTTTCTGACTGCAAAGTGCAAATCATAAGGAAAATATTATCCTAAAGCCATATGGCTATACAGTGTACGCTCGCAGTGACATTGAGCCAATGTATTTGGGACGCGGGCCCGCGCATCGATACGCGCGCAATCGCGGCCTTGCACCATATAATGCACATTCAAGGCAATGCTTTAAGGCAATAATTAATTAGATTCAATGTATATGAAGACTTGTGTATGCTCACAAAATAATCTCAGAAGAAAGAACATATCTAAAGCCGCACTAGTATATTCATATCTGATCATTAATAGTTTATTGTGCGCCTATTTGTAAAGGGAGTTTTGTTTAGTTGCATTATTGGTGGTAGTAAAAACTTATTTCGTATATTGTTCACAGGTGTCAGGCAATAGAGATAGAGTGAGCCAGCAAATTCAGATAAAGCTGGGCGACTACAAGCTGGCGCAGACGCTGATCGAGGACCCCAGCAAGTCGATCGGCATCTGCGCCGAACCTCCCAGCCCGGCACCCTGTAAGTACCTAGCTCTAAAGATCATATATAATAGGGTAAAACAATTTTATATCAACATTGTTAAAGATGTACCGTGAAATTAATAATTGATTTAAAAAGACGTAAATACTTTAATTAATTAGGTAAACTGTCTGATATCCTAGCGCTATCTAAGAGATTTAAATGTAAATCTAAGTAATGTAAATTTTGCTACCAGGCCACCTACAAGACCTTTTTGAGATTTGTGATCCGAAAATATAAACAGTTCAGAAATTCTAAATATCCTTATTGCATAAAATAATCAAATGTAGAAGTGAAAGGATGAAACACTAACAGTTACCCGCGCCTTCATCCGCGTCACTTTAAGTGAATAATTTTAATAGATTAAAATATTTCATCCGACAATTTTTTGCCATTAAACTACCGCCTCCTTGCCGAATTTCATATTTGAACGTCCCGCGGTTGTCGAGATTCCGTGTTAGGATGTCCGTCTTTCGTTTATTCGTATGTGTATATATATATGAATAAACGTGGTTATAAATAGGTAATTTAAAAAGGACGGTCTCTGGCGGGACAATTACTGCACATAGCCACTAATATCATGTATGACTAACAACCACAGTAATCGATAAAGAGAAAACGGCACTTTAACTGTCTCGTAAATTATTTAACACTTGTCTTATAACGATATAGCCTTATCATCGTAAAATGTAATTATTTTGTGTCGTATTTTATATTATTACAATTGTAACGACAACTTTATATGCCTTCGACTGGCCTCTTATCCTTTTTTAACACCAGTTCGCCCCTTAAAAAAATCTACCGAAGTATAAATTCTGTAGAATTTGACGTACCTATGATTCTTTTGTACTTAAACATCATTTGTTTTTTGTGTTGTATTTATTATTCGAAATAATTTCAAAACCATCAATTGGAATTTGCAAGCTCTAAACGCTTTCTTTATATAGATTTTAACGTAGCTCAATATTGTTATAAATCGGCTTTGAGTTCCTTTGTATCCCATATTTCTTCCTCCTATGATCATAAAGTAAAACGTGGCATGTTGGACATAGATGTGCGAGGTGGGAAACATTTTGCAAAGCGCACGGTTGTCCAATCTCGCACAAAGAGGTGTTTTTATTTTAAATTATAAGGGGTGGCCAGCATTCAGCAACAATACGTTGCTGGCCATTAAAGAGGTTGATAGAATCAGGCGTTACTTTATGGTAATCTATGGCACGCATGAAGTACTAGCATCATTAGGAGATAGACTCTATAAAGATGCTTCGGTGTCGAAGCGAAACGTGCGTTGAGGCACATCGGAAAGTCAGCGTAGTGCTGTGCTTTGGTGGCGGATTTAAAGCAAAGTAGTTTAGTTTCTCATGCATGTCATGGATTTCCGCAAAGTAACGCCTGATTCTATCAATTATGTTTGTTGTGTTTAATCGTTTTATTTCAGAGAAGATTTGAAAGCGAAAACAGAATACTTCAGAATACTTAAAATGCATGACGATCGTTCTAGACCTTTTCACTGACGTGCTATGTAAAATTATTATTTCATAAATCATTCACGTTTTACGGAAAACACATAAAAGAGACTGTTGGCTTATACAAACGAGCCAAAATTCGAGCAAGATAACGGCTGCCGTGTACCTAGCGGACACGGCAGCGTAGATTATAAATATTTGTCTAATACTTTGATAAGAAAACTATCCAAATAATTTTAAAGAATTTGTACATACATGTAGGTACATTAAATAAGATGAAACGAGAATCGTGTCTTGTTTTTGAAAGTCGTTGGAAAGACAACCCTAGTAGATTCAAACAGATAAATTGAAAATGGACTCAAAGATGTGGGAGTATACCTAATGCCTGAGCGAGATATAGCTTCATTTGAATGATCATTTCAATGATCATGTAGTGTGGACGGGGACGTTGTGTAACTGCACAAAGTTTTGTAGAACTTTGTAGACTTCAAGAACAAAAATGTACCTCGCCCCAAACACCCCGCCCGTTGACGCTGTGAAGGTCACTCTGACCAACAGCATTACACGATCAGAAAAAAAAAACATAAGCGGGTGCGTTGCACGTGTATGGTCTAACTCTAAGATGAGAATTGGCTTGGATGAAAGAAGCTACGAAATCCAAATCAGCTCAACCCCGATAAGTGCTTACGCAAATAACAACTCGGTAATTGTTGTGCGTTGATAACTGTATTAGAGGATTGGATGTGATTTGTGTCACAGGAATCGGCGATACATCAAACGCTGTTACTGGAATTAGATAACATCAGGCATCTATCAAGGATTCCATTAACATGTCGTTAAATATTATTGACTTCGGTGAGCGTTGCATAATGTGAACATTATAATTAAGTTAATTATCTTCAAAGAGGGGTAAATTAGTAATAGTAAATCGTAATTAAGATTGATCTAGTAACAGTAACTTTGAGTAAAGGATTGTCAGGTGACATGAATTTCCACTTACTTGTGTAAAGAACGAGACAGAAGAGGTCATGGCCTAATCAGTGGTCGGCATTTGAGTCGATCTCTAAGTTAAGTTGCACTGGCTGCGACCGGGTGATAGATGGGTGACCCATTCTAGCACTGGTTTATATTTGATATCCGATCCATTTCCAAAAATCTTAATAGCAACATTACTTTGTACGAGTTCATTAAGAGGATTTTAATCTCCCTTTGTATCTGTCGATCTCGTTTAGTACCACAATTATACCGCTACCGTTGGACGTTGCACGACAGGATTCATTATGAGAGTCTTAAGAAATTTCATCCGAAAACCCATTGAATCAACCCTTCTAATTGTGCGAAGGTGTTCAATTCAATGGTAGGTGGAACAGGGGGTATGAGTATAATGAAATTTGCCACGATAAAAACCACTGAGCCCGCAACACAATACTGGATGTTTCCTCGCACCGCATATCCATTTCATACTATTAAACCGCACAAAAATATCGGCCGGCCGTATCTTTAGCGATATTCTATCGAAACTCAATAGTTTAGCGGTTGAAAGGGTTGACTGTAAATCCGCAAGGACATGATAACTGTAACTGATGGACTATTATCACGCCACTATAAGGACAAACATGCTTGCTTTAACTGCACATAACGGGACGGTAATATATTTTTTTTGCAACACATCTAGACTTATCTTCGTAATATTTAATATATAATGTCCTTCATGCCGGAACCAGACATAGCTCAAAGTGTTTGTACATTTGTGTCCTTGAAGACTACAAAGTACTGCTGTGAAATGTATATAAATACACATTTCTGCAGTATATAGCAATAATCTTTCTTAAAAAAATTGATTTCAAATTGTCTGAACTGGACATTTCCATCTTTGTGTCTGTTACGTTTGCAACACGCGTTTCCTGAAGACTTTAAAAGGATTAAGTAATTCAGTGCAAAGAGGAGACGAAGATATTAGGAAATAGTGTATATCTATTCTATCTGATTGTATCGCAGCTTAAATCCTAATAAATAAATATTTTTGGATGAATTTTCAATTCGGAACAGTACTAAAGAAGTTTCACTTCAAATATAATAAAAATTTTATTAAAAAAAAATCGACTTCTAATTTTCAAAACTGGGCCAAATCGAAATGGAACCATACGGGAAGCACCAGCTCCCAAATAAAAAAAAAATCATCAAAATCAGTTCACCCATTCGAAACTTCTGTAATAAGAAACATAAAAGATTAATACAGTGGAATTGAGAAACTCCTACTTTTTTAAAGTTGGGTGAAAAATGAAACCTTTCGTAATTGTTGAATAAACCTTAAACAAAGTCACGCGTAAGAGCTGGTATTGTTATATGATTGACTACAGATGGTGATTCCTACGACTATGTTCTTTTGGGTTCCGATGGAAAACAGTATACAACTGCAACACCAGAGGGACCACAGATGCGTTGACGGAAATTTCGGACGTTTCGGACGGATTTTTGATCGGATGATCAGAATATGGCTTCAATCAAATACTTACGTGAAAGCTGCGTGAGATGTGAACCAATAAAACCATTATTTCTAACCATAACAATAAAAATTTCAAAATTTACGGCGTTTGCCGTGTAGTTTATAACAGCCGCAATGACTTTCCTATGAAACTATTATGGTATTTGAAATCGTCTATTTAAACTGTACACAGAATTTGTAAGAGCCTTACACACTGATTTTTAAAACGCGCGATTTTGGGCTACTTTTTATTATGAAAAAAGAAAATATATTAAACATAAAATAGTAATTATCTTAAATAATTTCATAACACTACACTATTGTCTAAAATTTTATTAAGCATGCCGCTGCGATACGTTTGCTATGTTCGTCGCAAATTTTTTATTTTATTACTCATTTTTTCATAATCCATAACATAAAGACATCACAAAGTTGACATAAGTCTAACATTTTACAAATATGCATATGAGTACACTTACAGTGGACCAACATAATTACATATTCAAATTATGAGAAGGCACCTGTAGGAAGAAGATAAAAGTAACAGGAAAATGAAGGTTGACTATGAGGAGTTAATATGTAATATAGTATACAGTTAACAACAACATTTATTCACATATATATAAATATCGTCTGCCTAACTCAAGTGCTTATTCTCGTGTTAGAGATTTTAATCTTATAGAGGACCCTAATTTATTAAAACTACGTTACCTGTTTCCGAGGACAATTTTGAAATTATACATTTGGCATTTAATTTTCTTTCAAAATCAATCGCGGTTGCCGAAACATGTAAGTTATAACTAGGTTTGCCAACCTTAAACCTTTTACCTTTTTCCTTTTACCTTAAACCTTGGCTGATCATTGCTAAATTTCGAATTGTAAATGTGATCAGAAAAGTTCAAAACTACTTTTACTGACCAAAAATTTTACTGTTTTTTTTTACACGAATTTCGGTAAGATAAATTTTTGGGACTAAAAAGGGGAAAATGCACTTTACACTTTTTATGCAACTTACGTCATATTTTTTTCTTGAAATGGAATTATCTTAGATCCAAATAGGATACAGTTGGCAACCCTAGTTCTAACATAAAAATTTGTATATCGAAAAATGATTCATCTTTTACAGTTTCATACACTAAATTTCGGCTTCAGCTCGTTAATATGACCCTAATAGATATATCTATAACCATAGTCCTAAATCATAAACATCGTTGGATTTGACATATCGCCTAATAACTCAGATACTGCTATCTCTACGCAGCGCATCCGAGAGCGATAAGTAAGACAGAGATTATGTAATAATTTAAATAATTATCTCGTGCTTATTTAAGAAATAGAAATTAACCTTAACAAAATGTGTTACATCATGCATCATTCTTTGATAACCTTTGCCAAGATTGTATCAAAATAAGATGTTAACTATCTTTAGCAGAGATGTGAACAGTCTTAATTAGTTTAAAAGATGCTTTATTCAGATTCTTTTCAAGTTATACTGCTGGTACTAGCAACTCTCGGCAACCCACAGCTGGCCATAGGTCTCTTTGGTTCTGCCACTCTCCCGTCTCTTACTTTTTGTTTCCAACCCCTCTCCATTATCACTTAATGAAACCTATTTAATTAGACGTGTCGCTATTGTAAGACTTTTTTAACCCCCGACGCAAAAAGAGGGTCGTTATAAGTGAGACGTGTCTGTCTGTCTGTGGCATCATAGCTCCCGAACAGATGAAGCGATTTCAATTTAGTTTTTTTTGTATTAAAGGTGACTTATGTGCGAGTGTTATTAGACATGTATGATGAAAATCGGTTGAGCCGTTTAAAAGTTGTGGGGGGCCCTATGATACGCGCTTAATTTGTTTGTCGTCACGTAAACAAGGTTGCTACTTTTCGTTTGCTTCAATTCAAATCGTCTAATTGCACATACAAGTACATTGATGTTAGTTATAATTAAAAAACTTTAGCATTTTTTTTTGTATTAAGACAGCGAACGTTTTCCTCTCTTTGCGCCGAAATGCCCTATTCTAGCATTCTTAACACGAAAACTTTGCAAAAAAAAAACGACAACGTCCCCCGACGGAATATCATTCAATAGAGTGCAAACAACATTGTGCACAAAAAAAATGCAGTCTTCAAACTATATAAATAGCAAAATTACGATTTAAGTCCATTAAACATTATTGTCTTGATAAAAATAATATAAAATATTATTTTACTTATTGATTACTTATGAATTATAATCTTTATTGAAATAGTCGTTGAGATTATAAAATGTATGTATTCAAAATCATGTGTTCTTAAGTTTAATTGAAGCGTCAACACCTCAGTGACATATAGGGTCGACTGATTTCTGTAAAATCCCGGTTATCCCACGGCTATTTTCGTGCCCACTCCTGAATTACAAAAATAGTTTGGAAAACCTAAAGAGATTCATAACGCTAGCTTATTAAATTTAGTTTTTAATTAATTATAACTCTTTTAGGAAATTCAGGAATAAATTTACCTAATTATCTTTTATTTATCCCTATGGTCCCATCTTGGTCCTAAGCTGTTTTTGATTTTTGTTAATGATGTGAGTGAAGTTATTTTGCACAGTAATTTTTTTGTATCTTGCGGATGACCTTAAAATATACAAAGAAATTAAAAGTACTGCTAATACGATAGATTTACTGACAGACTTACATTCCATAACGGATTGGTATTCTGAAATTCGCGATCTTGGTGTCCTTGTAGATAGCAAGCTTTACTTTAGAACCCATATAAATACAATAGTAGCTTCTGCTACAAAAATGTCTGGTTTTATAAAAAGAAACACAAAAGAATTCAAATCGAATAAGAAAGAATAATTTTATATAAGGCCTTAGTTCGAAGTAAGTTCATCTTAATGATAAACGACCTGCCAGAGGTGATCACGAATTCGACGTGTTTATTGTTTGCTGACGATTTAAAATTAGTTCAACAAATCGAAGGAATGTCGGATCATGATAATCTACAGAAAGACATGGACGACGTAAGCAAATGGAGCCGTAAACATAAGGGCACTAAGGGCCGTATATGAAGCACTCGTGATAAGCCAATTGGAATGTAACGCGATTATTTGGTCTCCGTCCTTAATTCCGTAATTTTTCTAAATTCCTGATAAATAAAATATTCGAAAAATTAAAAAAAGACTCGTTAAAGATAGTTTCTATGTTCTATTATATATATTAAAGAGTCATAGTAAGCAATGTGAGTTAGCTGTTTTTGCTTTATAACTATGTAACTGACTCACAGCAATGCCAAATCTAATGTTGTAGCGTGCACTACTTTGTTGATTGCAATTATTGCGCTTCAGTATTACTAACCATCCTCAACACGTTCAGCCGTTGCAAGGTTTAGAATTTTCTACGTGTTCAGTTACATAACCTACGCAGTCACGTTGTCATTTGCTTCCAGCGATAAACAACGTTTTATTGCTAGTAGTAAAATTACAATATATTTATGTGCTTTAAACGTGTTTACAGTTTACATTTTAGTGATAATAATTTTTAAAGTATATTGCTTAGTTTTATGTGTTAGCGTTATTTTTCCATGCGCAAATACTTGATGCTCTGCTTCTTCTGCGTGCTGAGTTTAGCTCATAGAACAATCCATACATAGAAGTAAAATTGAACTGCCTTTCTGGATTGCTGAAATACTGTCTATTTTTAAGTTTAATATCTTCTTATTCACAAAATACCTAAGAGACACTTTTTCATTATTGACTCGAGGTGGGAATCGAACCCACGACCCCCGGAGTAGAAGGCAGGGTCACTGCCCACTGCGCCAACGGGCCAGCCAAATTATCTTTAATTATTTAAGACTCGAGTTTAGAATTTTGCCGACCTTTCGACAGAGTTACATCTGTCCTTGTCACGGAGAGTTTTTCTTGGTCATTTGCAGTCACTGAGAAGAGTGTAGGGATTAATTAAACTTTTCACCAACAACAACCTCATTAATAATATGCTTAAATGAATTTACAGTGTCGAGTCAGCCTGGAATGCAGTATTAAAAATGTTCACGGACGGCGCCCCTGGATCAGTGTGGTTATCAACTCTCGACAAACCAGGCATGGATATCACATCTACGATAGAAGCTGCTTATGCTCCTCTACAGAAACTTGCGTTCATGGGACCAGAGTAACCCAGAGCTGCGAATTATTCGCCCACGACTAATATGAATGAAAAGTAAAAGTCTCTACTCCAGAATATTTAGGAATAACAAGAATAATAGGATAATTTTTCACAAATAATAAACTGAGTTTTATATATTAATTATTTTTTTAATTTCTGCTTCGTTAAGACACGTGTGGGTCACACAGTCATAAAAATCACAAATCAATATAAGTACCAAGCAGAGCTTTCGTTATTCTTTTAAAATTACAACATTTAATTATTTACTCAGGAAAACTTTACTCGTGAGCCTTTTATAGTACAGAATTCATACTTTAACCAACTAAATCATACGTATATTTTACTCACTATTCGTACTCAATCGCACATTATATCTCGGTAATGTTCGGTTTATGTCGTGTCGTCAAGACCAGGGAGTAAATAAAAAATTACACCTTAGAAAGCAAAGATATCGAGTACCTTTCACCCAGAATTACCTATACAAATAGTAAACCTTAATTACAGTCAGTTAAAAATTGAAACGTTAAGTCCAAAGCGACACTTACGTAATGCGAATCTCGACACAGCAAAAAGGGTAAAGGTCACCTCCCGTTACATAATCAATAACGCCCAATATTATACGCTATATACCTACTATAACATAATTCTATACATTGTGCAACTGTGCACACCTCGATATAGCTTACAAACATGCATTAAATTACCATGTAATTTCAAAACAACTAATTAATTTTTTTATAAAATAAACCGGGCAAGTGCGAGTCAGACTCGCTGACTAAGGGTTAAGTACCAACACGTACTAATTTACCAGGTTATTTTAAAATTTATACTTTTCATAAGATTTCCTTTAATTGACAAATTCATTGCATTTTTTTTTTATGGTTATCATTACTTGTCTTCCACTAGTACTTCAAGATATAGCTTCCTGCCGAATTTCATGATTTCTAGGGTAACGGGAAGTACCCTATAAGTTCTGGTTTCCTTCGTAAATGTATGGGAATGTATGTTTTAATTGCGGATAACTAGAGGGTTAAACAAAATTTCTATAGCGATAGATACGGTTGAGCGAAATAGATTCCATACACAAGTTATAACTTGTTGAGGATTACCTGTATGACATATATCACATACAGGTAATCCTTTAAGCTCCGACATAAATTACCGTCTAGTTTGAGAAATTTGTTAGGGTGAACTTACACCTTATATGTTGAAATGTAAAGCAATCTATGAAAGTGCCATATACCTGATCTAATTCTTTCTATCTTTATGTATAAATAGGCACAAGGCACAATTTTCTTCTAAGTTTTCTGTATACTGGCTGTGCCCACAACTTCGTTCGCGTAAAATTAGGTAAAACAAATAGATTCTATATGAGCGTGATGATATATCATAGCCTACCTTGATAAATGGGCTATCTAACACTGAAATAATTTTTCAAATCGGATCAGTAGTTCCTGAGATTAGGACGTTTGAACAAACAAACAAACTTTTCAGCTTTATTCGTATATCTGTATAAAAAAGTATAGGTTGTTTTTTCGAATTACATTTCTTTATTAAGCTATTGATCGGCTATAGAATAACATTTTTCATCCTGCGTAAATAATCGTTTTTATTTAATATGAATTACTTATCTTTCATAGATTTTTTTAAATAAAAAACCTTCACACGATTTATACGATACGCCGTGCCGCGACCGGTCACAGAGTATTGCGTCATTTACATATATGAGCTCGTAGCGGTTCTACGAAATACGCCTACGCAATTGTCTACGGTTCTACAAAATCAGTCTTCAGCGTTATCTGTAATTGTATTAGCCATGGTTTTTAACGTAATTTAGCAGTTGATGTTGTTCGTGACTATGAAATATTATATTAAATTAGTAACGTCTAAGTTTTTTTTTTTTAAATTTTTTATTAAAATGCTCTAAAAAGAATAAAATGAACTTTTCCATTAAAACTTTAACTATCAACCTCAACGTAATCAGACAATTAGTATAATGTTATGATAATGAATATTACAAATATTAAATATTTGTTATATTAATTAGAAGAAAAGAGAAGCTGTGCCCGCGACTTATTCCACGTAAAATTGGGTAATTAAATTAGATTCAATTTTAGCATGACGATATATGTATACCCTACCTCGATAAATGTGCTATCTAACACTGAAAGATTTTTCCAAATCGAACCAGAAGCTCCTGAGATTATCGCGTTCAAGTAAACAAATAAACAAACAAACTCTTCGGCTTTATATATTACCTAGTGTAGATGGAATAATGTAATATAAAGGTTATTAATTTATAATAAGGGTAAGGAGTATGAGAGGATGATAGACGTTGGGGGCGGGAAATATTGAAGTGGCGACCGCCCACAGGACTCAGAAGCATCGACAGACAACCGGCCCGATGGCGCTCGCTACCTTAACAACGTAAAGGTAGCGAGCTCCTCGCGATCAGTACGTTCTTATTATAAGTAAAACAATATACATTAAATTAAAAATAAATAGTCAAATTTAAAATCTTTTTGAGTCTAGGAAATGAAATCAAATAGAGTGACTTCAAAAGAGGCAAGTAATATTTAAAAATGAAAGCATTGAAGCTTTTTCTCCGTCCGATCTATTTGGTAAAGACCGACCAGCCAGCAGACAACCAGCATCCCCATCATCAACCTCTGGGAACATCGACCTCGGATATTAACTTCCGATTAAAATTTATCTGAACCGAACTCGTAACCGAATGTGTAAAATCAATATGAAGTGTCGAACTTTCGAAATCGGAATCAAACCTCCTTTACATCCCTAATAGACATCCGCACACAACGTACTAACATAAGCCCGATGAAATATAGGGTAGAGGTTAAGATAGAGAAGTTTGACCAGTTACAATAAAGTCTTTAACGTCGAAACGAAACAAAAAAAATCAGCTCTATAATGCATGAGTACCAGTGAAATCAGGGAAATCTAAAATGAAACAAAATACCACCAACTTTTAATTTACGAACCAGTGGACCCGACAGACGATGTTTCGCCCACTATTAAACAGTTAACCAATCTCCTCTTATGCCTCTTACATAACACCTGACACTGTCCTTATGTTTTAAGAAATAATAATTTTACATGGCACGACAGTCAAAAAGATCTAGTACGTAGTTAATATATTAGAAGTAGCAACCAAATCTGCATCTTCTATCGTATTTTTAAATATTTTTACGCCGTTTCCTCTTTTTCTTTTCTTCTTTAAACCGTCCCGGAAATAAGGGGAATGAAACAGAACAAACAGTATTTAAAAACATATACCAGTTTTCGAATTTTAGTGCAACTTAAGAAAAACGGTTGATTTTTTTATCTCTAGACGTACATAACAGAATTTTCTATTCATAACTATTTTTACTACACTCAATAATAACTGGAAGAGATTTTTTCTAGGGATAAGTTATTTCATTGTACACTGATTTACCTATTTGTTTTTATGCATATTTTTATTGTTACATAAAAAAAGAATTCGGAGACGTGTTCTGGCTTAATTTGAAAAAAAATATTAAAAATAAAAGACATGCTTTTACTCACAAAACGGGAAGATAGCGTATAAAATAGAGTTACTAGTAAGTAACCTGGTCGAGGAGGGCGTAGTTTAATCGGTGGCCAGCATTTGAGTCGATCTATCAGGTAAATAGGTCTTACCGCGCGGCCAGGTGGCACTTCTTCTTATGGACGTAGAAATCTCTAATGTCCCGGAGGTAAAAGGAGAAAATCCTACTTTGTATTTGATTGACCTCAAGAAATCGGAGGATGTTTTACCTCACCAGGGAGACTGCGCGTAACATGCAGTGGAAATATGCCTGGAATATTCTAGCGCGATTATTGTTATTTTGAAGAAAATCTTTTAAGGATGGAAAATATATGTAAAGGTTTTCTCATAGCAATGTAGCTAAAAGCATCATGCGCACCATAAAACCTTGCTCCATTATTAAAGATAACATGACTTTACCGTGACATAAACTTTTTTTTTCGTTTCTGCACTGTTAAGTGACATAGATTACTGTTTAAACAATAATTAACATTGTTAGTTAAAGATAAAGAAAATCTGTTTTTGACTTAAGTTAAGGTAGTCTTTATTAGTCTCAGTTCATTTTTATAAAATAAGCTGTAGATGTTTGTTTAACAAATAAAATAAAAAAATAATCCAATAGATCCCCACAACGCTTTAGTGACTACAAATTTAGCATCGTTGCCTCCCCTACTATTAATAAAATACAAAAAAAAAAACGAATTCACTTATAATGCAACATTATTGAAAAATAAACGCACGAAAGGGTTATTTATATTACATTCGGCTTGGGGCTGCTTTGAAAAATAATTTCATAATGCACCTCTTCTCTATTTGTTAACGTATTTACCTAGCTTTTATTCTTTGACTAGCGGTTTCTTGCTATTAAACTTGCCCTTAAGGTAGACAACTTAATGCCTGTGTTACATTATTTTTTAGGAAATATTATTTATTATGTAATATAGTTTATTTACATACCAGGAGTTAATGGATGATCTCGCATCATTGAGCCTGAAAAATATAACAAACAAATATTACAAGGTATCCATGAACTACAGTGTACAATCAGGCATGTCAAAAAAGCGGGTCGCTAGCCGAACGGTTAATGCAGCATGGCAGCGTGGTACAAAACGTTTCTTTTTTTTTTTTGAAGGGCACACGCTGAAACAAAAATTATTCCCGCCTCAAATAGACTAACTTAATTTACAAACGATGTCAAATGTTTGCAAAAATATGTTAATGTTTGTACTTCTTTGTAAGGTCCCTATAATTTGCTCCTTAATAAATATACTTTCTAGATAAATACTTCTAGATTTCTTAAAGATTTCAATAACTTGACTTCTTTAAGAATTAGATTTTGGGGACTAAACGGTGTCTATAGTCTTCACTTAGTCTATGGTTTTCAAGCTCTGAGCCCTTCAGTAACTTTGACATACCTGTTGTACATGATAATTACTAAAAGTGCATTGTTAACTCAAAATTTTATATCTAACATGCTTTACCGCGTGTAATACTATATTTAATTATGGTTTCTCTATATTCTACTATTAAATGCTTCCTCTAACTCAAGACTTATTTTTATGTGCTGAGCCGCTCCAGTAAATAAAACTCTAGATTTTTTTTATATCGGCCGACATCTAAAAATCATCTTCAATTTTCAAAATACATCAGTAAACCAAAAAGATATATTTTCCTGACGCTGCTTTTCAAAATAAAGTTTGCGTGGGTTGACACGTTGTTGCATAACATCATCCACTTATCAATCGATCAGTATGAATCGCTAGGCACGTCTGTGACCTTATTGGCCCAGATAAATGTGTCAATAGTGTTAGCAGCACACGTAGAGGAGGTATGACTTGTTGTGACGAAAAAGGATTTTATTGTTTTACGGATTTTAGAGATCCGCCTTTATGATAAAAATTACGTGGACGGAGTCGAAGAAAACAGGTAGTCATTTATATAAGCCACTTCATTTATTACTTATTAGCAGTCTTAATAAATACATTTTTTTTATTAGTACTATCTTAAGATACACCTAATATAATATAAAAATATTCCCGATATCAATTTATGTAAGCTTTTAAAAGCTTGTTTTAAGGAGTGGCTACGACGATAGCCTAACTGACTTGTGACTTCCGGCCAAACTAGTATTGTCTAAGAGAACTGGACCTAGAAATTAAGAAAAACAATCAAATAAATGTACTCATAATTGCGCCAAATTTCATTCTCTTCCGTCTGCGCAATTTTAGAAAAATGGCACCGAAAGTTTTCGCTTCACGTATTAATACATATATAAACTGTATTCAAAGAAATGACATCTGTTGACAACTGCTTTATTTTAAAAAAAAATCTGTATTACACAACAGTGACAGTGTCGTACAGTATAGCGCGCTAGATCTCCTTTACCACGGTCATTAACGGCACTAAATAATTTATTAGAAGAATCTCCACACTGTGACATATTTGCAGACGAATGGATGAAAGTCATAAAGGACTGTTTGCGGTTCTGTGAAAACTTATTTTAAACATATTACAATATTATTTGTACTCTTGAATCTTTATATATTATCTATTTGTAAGTTAGATGCTTGCTGCCTGCTCGTTTGCCCCTTGTAACATAAAAAAAGTTGATTAACGAGAAAAAAAAATGATCGCCAATCTCGATCAAGAAGAAGAAGAAGATTTACTAGCCGTTTCCCGCCACTTCGTTTTAAGCAGACGTCGGCTAAGTAGAAACTACTTTCCTGACAAATTTTCTACCCTATACGTCCCGTGGTTTTCGAATGTTTGTTAGGCAATCTTCGGCTTTAAAGCCGAATGCTTGAGATGATTTAATGTGAATGAAGTTGTTTTGTAACCATATTGTAGGTCTCAAAATAACCCGGACGAATCAGTACAAGTTGATTTCCAAGGGGTATCCGGTACGATGTCTTTTACACCCTGTATAGTCCTATATATTTATCTCAAAAAAAAGGTTTCCTTATCTAATAACATTTTCTGGAGTCGTGCCTGTAAGTATAAATGTACAAGAGCGTTGGACAAATGACGCAGTTCGAATCTGACCGATCTCAAGGATGGCTGCGGGGCTCGCCGCAGTTGTTTCATTGATCCACCATCCCTCGTGCTTAATCACGTGACACGAACTTACAATTACATTAGTTAGATTGGATTTGCCGATATTTCAGTAAAGGTTCTGGTGGAATATTGTTAGGTACTCGTGAAACAGTAGAGTCAAGTTTCATTTAAGCTCCATAATACCGGCCATTACTTGATATGCTTCTGAGAAACAATAATCGTTGCATATAATTTTCAGCACAGCATTTTTTCTTTATATACCAAAAGTTATACAGAAAAATACGTTACATAGAGAAAAAGTAGGATGTACAATACAAATACAATACTGGAGGTACTTTTCTTTCGTATTTATTGAAGACAGTTCTTCTTCTTCTTCGCGGGCTGCCTTTTCCGCACGTAACCTTAGTGTGCAATAGGCCTAATACCAGATCTGCAGGTTAGAAACTCGGTTGCTTAGGGAACTTGCGTACCGCGCGCCTACAGGTTTATCGTATTTGCTTGAACAGATTCAAGTGTGTGTATTTGTATACAAATAAATAAAATTGAAGTGTCTGTTTGTATCGGCCAAACATTTTTATTTTTTGACTAATTGCATAGGACAGTGCGATATACGAGCACGCTACTTATTAAAAAAAAAAAATACGGGTCAATTTCGACGGAAATTTCACTGGCGGATGATATAGAGAATCAGTGATATTATTAGAATTCGGGTTCCGCACATGAAATTAAAAGGAGTTACGATATTTCTGCAAAGGTTTTCGTAAGTTTTTCTCTTTAAGAGTAAGTTATGTAGATCATCGGGGACCGGGAAATCGGTCCATGAAGATGATGACTCGATTTTCATGGAACTTTCGCCGGCGAATGGCTAGATATCTTATTAGAAAAAACATAGATTGGAATAGAAGTAGTAGGGTTGCGCACAAGAAAAAAACAACACCGTAACCGAAAAATTTGCTGCACGAATTTTGGACGAAGTTGCGAGTAATTGTTAGTATATTATAGGATGTTTATCATCCCAAGGTGGCGTTTTACCGAGCTCGTTGCCACATAGAGCTATTATTTAAGATAATAGCTCCCTGACCACTTGCCAACACGGCGGTCGAGTGCTGTATCATATATTCAGTATTCGACATCATCCAGAACCTAAGGTAATTTCATTATATCAACATTAAATAAAAAGAATGATTAATTAGAATCGACACTATCATATTCTTTACATAACAAGGGTCAAAGATGCTCATTAACAACTGTGACGCCAGAAGACCTGATGATAGGTTTGCGGTCTTTCTATCACAAATCTTTAAATTTGTGTACCATATGTTTATAAAAAAATATACACAAAATTTTAATTATTTCCACAAAATGTATACATGTGTGTGTAAATGGTTTGGCGCTGGTGTGCGAGAGGCTTTATTTTCATACTTGGACGCTTAGATCTTTAAAACTACGCAACAGATTTTAATGGCATTTTTCCAAAAAACAAAGTGTTTCAAGATGAAGGTTTTAGAAGGAATTAGAGGTAGCACCACGCTTGTAGCCGAATTGGGCCGGCGCGTCCGGGTACCAGTACCTCTTTCTCACATGAGACCAGCGTGAAGTGGCGGCAATGCTGTCACGTCTAGTGATGGTGTTGTTGTCGCGTTTCGTTCGGTTTGTGAGACTTCCCTTGGACAAGAAGGGCAAAAGTACATTACCTGTTTAAAACGTCGTATGCGACTTTAAGTCGTGTGCTTTGAGAATAAAAAACTTTCCCTACACCCTCTCAACCATTTTTTCTTCTCAGTGAAGGTAAATTTTCCAGTACGTTATTGAAATACGTTTCCTTAGTGAAAAGAAATCGCTAGGTCTGTCTTTAAAATCAATAAACGGCCATTTCTTTATATATTACCCATTTCAGAGCAAATTATGCTTTTTTCGCTTAAGTATAGGAATGCTTTTTTAAAAGCTAATGTTACATGAGTAAGGGATGTGGGAAAGAAGTCAGCAAAGCTGAGGTGAGAAGAGACAGGGTGTGCTGCAGGAATAGGATCGCAAAGGTGGGCCAATGTTACGATAATATGGACTCCCACCAATGGCCGTCTACGACCAGGAGCTGGCGAGATGACTTGGGTGCCTTTTCTAGAATGATGTGGTTTCAAGTAGCCCAGGATAATAATAATACTACGACGACCTGCGCAAAGTGGCTGGCAGGAACTGGATGCGTATAGCCGAAGATCGGGCTAGATGGCGCGCCATGGGAGAGGCCTACATCCAGCAGTGGATTGCCGCAGGCTGATGATGATGAATAATAAATATATAGGATATTATCTTATGCCGGCGCCAGACATAGATCAAAGTATTTGTACATTTTTGTCCTTGAACACTACAAATTACTAGAAAACTTTGCGCAGCTACACAAAGTCCCCGGCCACACTACATGATCATTCAAATGAAGCTGTGTCTGGCGCCGGCATTACATGGATATTTGTTTGTTCAAACAATGTACGGCATCGTCTGTTCAAGGTTACGAGTCAATGACACAGCTACTAAAACTGGGTTGGATAACCTTTTTATCGCGGGTCAGTTAATACGATAAACTTAATCGTCAGTACCGAGCCACGCCTTTTTAGATACTAGTAGGTACTTTAAGTTATACGATCTTTTTAAACGGCAATCTATCACAGACATTAAGAGAATGTCTTTGTTTATGATACCCCATACCTTGCTTTTACCTGTACCTTGCTTTTTAAGTCATTTTTCGTCCGTCAAACTGGCTTAATTTAAAGTATTAGAGATCGCTCGGCTGGTCTAAATTCGCCCACAAACCTTTTTACCTACGTCATATCCATCTCATGTCTTACTGGGCTGCAGATAGATGGGCACGTATACATTTTACTATAAGATTGTGTTAATGCGTAGTCATGACGACCGTATACATATACGGTCTGTATACATATCCTCTGAAAATTAGCGTGGGAAGTGGGAGTTTTCGCACTTCCAATAATAAGGTGAGAGGTATTAAAAAGGAAGAGGATGGAGGTAAAAAAAATCACTTTTCTTAATGCCAAGAAAAGTGATTTTTTGCCGCTGAGATGCCTCAGCGGGCATAGATGTATTGTTTTTTTTTTGTGAATATCTGTCTTCTTTTGGTAACCATGTTATCTATGAATGTTGTATATCTATGAACGGTGTTTTTATATTAAATAAATATTTTATTTCTTTAAATTTGATCAAAATCGGATCAGTAACTGGAATGTTCGTGACACGCGATTTTTTGACATACAGCCGTAAAGAATACTTACATTGCTTCTGCAAGAAGGGCGTGGCAGCCCTGTAGTGCTTTACGGTGAGGACAACGATGTCACCCGCGTTTCGCAGAATGTTCACCGCGTCGTCGTGCTTACAAGCGGTTATATACTCGCCATTTACTAAAAGAAAGCAATATTGTTTAATTTGTTTCATAATAAAGACATATAAAGAGTACATTACAATTCTTCGCGTCCTTAAACCCTTCATCGCCATCATTTTCTGCCTTTAATAACCCACAGCTGGGCATAGGCCTCCCTTTACTTCCGCCACTCTCCCCTATCCCTAGTTAATTCTCTCATTGTTTATGAATAATTACAAATATATGTTATTAGGAAAATTATAGGTAACTCTACCTTAACTTAACCTTACCAAGTAATTCATAAGGGGCGCAATGAACCCTCATAAACTGAGTTTTTAAATCGAATATATTGTTACCAAATATCACACTATTGTTAAAAACTAGTGGCCTTGAAATGTGCTTTAAGAATAGTATTGGTATTATAATAAAGAAATTTTGAGTTCCACTGCCTACATAAAATTTTATAGGTAAATATATAAAAAATATCAAAACTAAAGGTTGTTCAGGTTTTTATATCGTAAAAATTAGCATAAGGTATTCAAATATATCCCTAACATATTATTTTTATTCCTTCCAAATGGTTATTTCACCTCCAAATGTTTTTGAACGGTCGCTCACTCTCAACTTGTTTCGTTAAAAATATCGGGATTTTAAAAAACGAGGTTTTATTTTTCATTTCGGATTTAAGTGCTCATGTTCAAACATGCAGGGAAAAATATCTAACAAAAGAACGAACTGAGATAACTTGAACTTATACTGTTTAGGTACTTTACAGAACATTAGGTATGGATAATTGGCTTGATGTCATTAATCTTTATTTAACCATATTTATCTGACAGCGGTAGCCCTGCATTCAAGTAGGATATCCTTTGATGCTATTTCTATCGTCAGTAAAAAATGTTAATTAATCACCTCATTGAATCGCAACTAAATCGTACAAGGTAGAATACGGAAAAATCGTAGACCGAATGAGATAGTACATATTAAAAACCTGGCTAACTGTAATGATTCATAAAGAATTAAAAAATATTAAAAATTCCGTACTCCACTATACATAGACTAGTTAGAGGAAGTTCTTCTAACCTGGTCCCCAAACTCTCTCAGATGTTTATTCCAAAGTGAACCAAAACCACACAACTGATAATTATCTCCAGCCCAACCGATGTAGTAGTTAAGGACGAGACGACGGATAATGTATCCTAATTATTATGTTTAGTTGTTAAAGCTTGGTGACACATAACTCTAGTTGACGATCAACTCTTAAAGTGGGAATGTGGAATGTGACTGACGTTTGATCTTCGTAAATATCTGTACATAAGCGGTTGTATCGTTTTGGTTACAGGTTCGTTTTGTATTATTCGAGACGTGAATCATCAACTAACTATCGGAGAATCGATAACACAGGTAAGTGGGTACCTGCATATAAGTGTATTTATTAATAACGCGACATCGACAGATATATTTAATGACCTGCAGATAAGATAAAATGCAATGAACGAGAGAGGTAGGTATACATAATTATACGCGAAAATTTCCTAATTTTGGCACTTTGCTTATGAATTATACATATAACAGACCTTGTGGCCGAGTAAAACTTAAATATAAGATACTTCAATAATCCTGTTGACAAACTCGTAAGGTCACAAAATTAATAGAAATATCTATCGCTGATAAATATATTCGCAGGAAACAAAAATTGAATAATTTTAGAAATATATGTGTGTAAAAGGAATGACGCAATTTCAACATTTATTTCAAAGAATTAAAAACGCATGTGAAATAAAAGTTTTTGCGGCTATTTGCTAGTCTTTTAATGACTATTTTTAATTTACCAACAACTTTTATATTCCTTTGAAAATGTTCTATTATAATTTATATTCATTAGTAGAAGATGGATATTAAGATAGGTACAAATAAATATCAATACTTAATTATATTTTTTGAATTACAGTATAATGAATGATAGATTACTACGCATAAGTTAACATTTTCTTGTTGTAGGTATTTCGTGGGCAAAACGCTCAGTCGCCATAGCGTAATTACGAAATTTAACCGGAATATCTTAAGTCATTTTTAGCTGAGCTTAAAAATAGGGGTTTCAAATCAGTTCAAATTTTTATGCCTTTTGCCAATAGAACTCGGGTACTTGTCAACCTCATTTATAATTTCACTACGACGTAAATTAACGCTGCGTAGGTTTATACTTGGGAATACTTCCCTTAGTCTTGAAAGTGATGAGTTTCTTATTATATTCTCAACATTTTAGTGTGATTTCACTGAGGTCCCATTTGTATCTGCCTTGTACATATTTTCAATCTAATAGCGAGTTTTTTTTACAGAAAATTAAATCATTGTGAAGACTAAATGAAAACAAATGCAAGTTCTGCAAACTGGGATTACGTACAAAACATAATGACTTCATCGCTAAACTAATGTTTTGATTTTTATTTTTATATGAAACTAAATAAACTCGTGTATATAAAATAGGAAATATGTAATGTAAATACGTATTAATTATTATATTGCGGACCAAAAGACCCTTCGAAATTTAAATTGAAGTAATATAAAGTACAATGAATATTTTTATGTAGATATTTTGTATATTGCAGTTAAGAAACAATACGACTATTGTTATTCAGTGTATCAATTATATTAAATTCATTTTTCCGGATACTTCCTCCTTTGTTCCAGGTAAGATTAGGAGGTAATATTTAAGAAGTAAAAAAAAAATGATTCTTATATATAACATGTATGTATATATAGTTTAGTAACACTATGTACTCGTAAGGTAATAATATAGTATTGAACCTATACCAATACACTATAGTAATGGACTAATACTATAGCAGATAATAAGAAAAACTTGTTATTGTAAATAGCAATATCATTTTAAGAAGAAACAACGTTAGAAACAATATTTTTTTCCTAACCTCTATATTGTCTTGTCCACCTTTTATTTCTTCCACCACAGATCATACTGCGACAAATAAAGCGCGGGCATTTAATAAAGGTTAATTAGTGAGCTTAATTTAATCAAATAAATAACACGGATGTATTTACATCAACTGATAATATAGATGATACATGCTTAGATAAAATCCATGCGAACGATCATTAAAAACTTTTTGGTTACGAACTGGTTGCCTTACGTGATCTTAGCATGAAGAAACAATTTGGATCAAACTATAATTAGTAATGACATAAAAATAAACCAGGATAATTCGACGTTAATAGGGCGGTCGAAAGCCTAAGGCATGGTGATCGAATCCTGATTCATTTGCTATGTATAGATTATTACGTTACCTCATGTAGTAATTTATATTTAAGTTGTATGCTATTATAATTATATTGCACAATTTAGCCGTGATATAATTGGTGCTATCAATACTTATTATTATTCGACTTAAAATATATGTATATCTATCTACATAAGACAGACTGAATAGTTTGTATATTTTACTTAATAAATAAAATATGTATGAAATCGATGTTTTTATTCATAATTCGATAATACCACTAAACAATCTCTTATTTATATATTAAAATTAATATAATTTAAGCGCTTGAACATCCAAACAAAATATCTTTTATCATTGTGCGGATGCGTAGAGTCTATTTCTTTCCAGAGATGCTATAATAAACTAACGGCCCTTGTCAATTATCTATTTCACAATTTAGTCACATACATAAATTAGTATCCTAATTTACAAAATACATTATTTTGTCATGGTTGTCATGACTAAGTTTTCAGGCGCCAAAGCGTAGTCATGTGCATAATCCAATAATATCTATCCTTTTACAATATTATAAGTAAACGATATCGAATTACATACCC
>JANCMC010014160.1:28106-45690 GCA_024363005.1 Charaxes varanes
AGCGTAGTCATGTGCATAATCCAATAATATCTATCCTTTTACAATATTATAAGTAAACGATATCGAATTACATACCCTTTTTAATGGGAAACAGCGCCTCGTAGTTCTAAAGCTATCAAAAAAGGAAAATAACTTTTTATGTTGACTGTTTTAAACGCGATCGTTCCTACCAGATCCATACACACACTCATTTGGACGACCAAGTAATTTTCTTTTTGTGTGATAAATATACTTAGGAAAGATATTTATTTTATTCAGTTTTATTACACTAAATAAAATAAATATTTTTCCGAAGTATATTTATCAATAAGTGCTATACCAAAAGAACAGAGTAATTTTTATAACAGGAAATTGCTCGTCTACGATTAAGGGAGAGTAGAGCATCTCCCGTAAGGCTTCGCGTATATGAGGCGTTCAATTGATACTTTAGTTTCATTTACAGGGTATGAAAGCTTTTATAGATGTATTGTAGTGCATTTGTCTTTCATATTTATGTTGAAAAAAAAAATAATGGAGCTGAAAAATTACGAAAAAATGGAAATATATGCCCATTAAAAGGTTTTTACCTCATTAATTTTAATGAACAATGGAATCGCCTTGTATGTATGTGTAATCTGAGGATCCGACCGGCAAAATATTTTACATTTAAGGCCTTCGAATCAGAAACCATATAATACCAGGAAATAAATTTATTGATACCCGTAGTACGACAATGACACTTAAATTCGTAAAAAACTCGCTTCGAAATACACTGAGCGATCGGCGCATATCTTCTTAGTATGTACTCGCACATATATACTTTTTTGCGTAATTGGAAGACAACCGGGAATATTAGGCGAGTCTAAATTAATCTTAGTAACACTTTTATAAAAAAAATACACGTTAAATAAACGACATTACAACACGAGAAGATCGGGTTAATTTTATCCCATTGGTTATTTAAAACCGAAAATTAGGTTATCATTAATGGTTATAATTATTATTAATAAAACACTTTATACCTACATACATAGGTTTATTTTTTTAGGTTTAGTTTAGCTGTTTTTCCTACTTGATGTGCTTGATCATCTCCCACCCCTATGATATATCTCTGGATTAACTGACATTCCATCCCAAAACCGTTTACCTTACAATAAGTAGTTACTTAGCTTTAGAGTGGAGATCCACGAACTGACAAGTTTGAAGTTTTCATATGTATAGATTTACAATTAATTTGCATATATCGTGCGCCATTCGCAACCTATATATCGATATGAACCGATTACAGAGTTGCAAAACAGGTTTCATAATCTTTACGATGCACGGCCAAGGACTTTTAAACAACCAGTTTTGTCCAAAACTTAATGCCATACAGGTTATAAAAAGTAAAAGTAAACCTACCAAAATATTCTTTTAATATACAGAGCGGTCTATACAAAAAGTGGAAATCAAAAACTCTTATGGGTGAAAAAAACCGATTTTATTTATTATGCACTATTTCAGTAGGCTGCCCTTCTAGTACATCCAAGCTTTGCAGTTGCTTTGGAAAATCCAATGACGGTTTTTACACATAAAAAACAAGCAGTAATTCCTTTTATATTAATAATAAATATATACAGGACTATATGACACACGGACGTCTGTTCTTAAGGTAGACAACTTAATGCCTGTGTTAAAGGTAGCAGCCTCCAAATTCAAATATTTTTTTAGAAATATATAGATACATACATATGGATAATACACCCAGACTCGAGGTGGGAATCCAACCCACGACTTCCGGAGCAGAAGGCCGGGTCACTGCCCACTGCGCCAACGGACCAGCCAATAATATAAACTTAGTATATGAATGTTTCTACTAGTATAATAAATAGTTAATTACCAGTAATTGCTTAATTAAATCAAAGCATCAACTGAAACATACTATATTATTACATTATTCGAAATTAAATTATTTTGAATAAATGGTTTTCGAGGAATAGGGACAAAATTCCAATATCATTGATCAACGATTTTCAACTCTAATAATTATTTAAAAAATGTATATTGTTTATAGCGACTATCGGATATAGTGTCCCTACTTATAGGGTCCCTTTAAGGTCGTAATAACCGGTTTAACTGTATGAAAATTTAACTTATAGAATTTCAGACGCTTTATATTTCGATAGCAATTTTTAACGATAAAGAATTTTTATCTTTTTTAGTATAATACATTTGCGGGTGGCATTATATAGGTCGAGTTTACCAGGTCAAGTAAACTTGGCCTAAAAAAGTGTACAAAATTAAAAACCCAAGAAGGAAATGAAAAAGATCTGTGTTATCTATCTTTTTAAGTAAGAAATTAAAAGAGCCTAGTGGGTAGAGTTCGTGAATTTCGCATACAAACGCAGAGTTCGACAGGATTCTTGAGAAAATTTTCAAATTATTTTCATATTAATATATAAAGTAATGTCTCATCTATCTTTTTATGTAAAAAAATCATAAGAGCCTTACGTATTCTGCATAAAATTTTTCGTGGCCAAAAGAAGCTTTTAATGAGAAGTTAATTGGAGTGGTATCAATATGAACTATAGGTATATCTCTAAGTAATAAAATGTGCAAAAATGTAGCTAACATAGTAATCAATCCAAAAAACACATGCTCTACTCGACTGTACCTTTGTTTCAATGAAATACCAAACGAAAAAATAATTATCACAATAATAAGGGATTCAAATACGATAAGTTTTTAAAAAAACCGTACACAGGTTTAATACATTTACGCCTTTGACCGCCACATTTTGCAAGCTAACACGCAAGCAAGCGGTCAGATGCGCCGAATGCGTTCACTCCCTCCATTCGTTCAATTCGCTCCCCTCGCCAGCTCAGTCGTTCGACCGCTTGCGTCGGCTGTAGACGTGTCGCGCGTAACTGCTACCGCGCGTATTTACCGACGATTTCGCTGGTTTGTTTTCACGTGTGATACCCAAAAGGGTGCGACGTCAGACTGCGACTGGATCCTATATATTTTTTTTTTGTTTGCTCTCGAGTGAAAAAATGTGATGTGATCAGCGAGCGTGCAAATTCTGTGAAACGTTGCAACTAATGTGTTGATTTGGAAACAATTTTGTTTGGTTTTTAACTGGATTCGTATCGTACGTACTTTTTGAAAGGTAAAGTCGTATACTAGCTTTCTTACACTATGTATTTCTTGTTAGAGCAATAAACGTTTGCAACTATGACTAAGTCTTCAAGGTTATTCGCGATTGATATTTCGTTGGTGAATGGTAAATGATATCCTTATCTGTAAGTTAGATCTCTTTTAGTAAAGTTTGTTTATATAAGATTTACTTTTATTATTTTCCTATTAATTTCGTAATATCTGACTCTACATAGGATTCGAGATTTGTTTATTGAGCAGTTGACCTTGGTTCGGGTTTATTTTTATAGCACTGTTAACATTAATATCTACAATAGTATATGCCTGAATGTGTGTCCGTTTGAATATAATTTACATTACATATAATGTGTAAATAAACGGCGTTCAGTCTTAAAAGGTGCAATTTTAGCAGTTTATTTTGTATCAATTTTATAAAAGTCGCAAAACAATATTTTGACAATGTCGGGGTTTCATTGGACCTTATCAAAAAAGTCTTGTTTGTATCGCTTAGAAAATAATTGAATAATAAAAGTTTGATGAATATTATCTTGATTCTGAATGAAGATAATGTCTTATTCTTAAACGTACTAATTGTGATTAGTAAAAGAACTAGGTCAAAACTCTTCTTCTTCTTCCTCGTATTATCTGCGTCTAGTACCAGACTCCGCTTAGATTGCAAGTGATGCGGCTATGAGGCGAGTTAAGATGACCAATTTCCATCTGACGTCATCCTCGAAACGCCCACGATCTCTACATCATCACAACTGATATCACTCAGTGACATTAATAGGGTCTCACTGTTTTACATGTCTTCCGAAGCACGAAGGAGGTCGGATATCAATTATAAACTAGTGCTAGATTGGGTCACCCATCAATTACCCGATCGCAGGAAGAGCTACTTAACCTAGCGCTCGATTTAAATGCCGACCACTGATTAGGCCACGTTCTCCTCAGATCACAACTCTACATCTTATCTTGTATGTAATTAGGACATAGCAAATCGTGTTATTGCAGGCAAATTTAAATATTTGAATTGCGGATATCTATATATATAATAGAGAAAGGTCACCATGATGTAACATGAAATCTCGAAAACCGCAGGACTGATAAGAATTAAATATATATTTTATACTTAATAAGCATCAGCTAAGAGCGAATATTGCGATAGCGCCAGATTTAGAGCAAGATTAATTTTCCGCGAACGAAGTCGGCGAAGCGGGAACATCTAGTGTGACTATATGAAGAGCCTTCAGGATTACATGTGCGTCGGTGGTCACTCTAGTGAATCCTCTATCAGTTTGCCACTTGTTTTATTAACAAAAGATTCGATTATATAACATAAAGAATATTTATAAAACGCTAAATACTTTAATAAAAATGATTGTGTAAAATAGTTATTGAAAAGATTTTATTAATACTGTGTAGCACTAGTGAAAAGATTTTATTAATACTGTGGGAAGAATCAAAAGGTATCTTAAATATATAAGAATAAAAAATTCACATCATCTAGGATGTACTTAGCTCAACTTAGATATTGAAAAAATAACTCTTATAACATGAACTCTATGATAGAGTCAAGAATTATTAATACCTATGTCCCAAAAAATTATAGCATAGGCACAATTAACATATTGTCTAGTATGAACAAAGTTTAAGATAGAGATTTTAAAATAACGCTTATAGTATGAGCTCAAACGATAGAGTCAACAGTTATTAATACCTACATACGTTGCAGAAACTTATAGCATAGGCAACGATTAACACATCATCTAGTAGGAACTTAGCTTAAGAATGAACTAGAGCTACGGTCAAGTCAATAATTATAATTAACAACAGAAAGTCATAGCCTAGGCAAAGATTAACGTTGTCTAGCGTGAACTCTACCTACGATAGAGTCAACAATTATTAATAATTACGTAGCATAAAATTATAGCCCGGGCAAAGCTTAAAGAGCGTAGTCATCCACCTAGTTCCTAGGTATTAAACAACTAGGTATAATGTATAGCGACATGCGAAGCGTATTAATTATGAATCATAGACAATGCCTTATTTTCATTACGGTTGTCTATTCGCGTTGATTTATTGTAAACATTAATGTTTATGGTACAAATACAATATGATTTTGCGTTGGATATTTTATACAATATCGAGTTTATTGAGCATTAAATGTTGGATTGTCTTAAATATATAGCTACGCAAATGTAATAAAACTCCATAATAACACTTAGTTTATTCATTTATAAAGAATTTTATTCAATACTAGCTGTACCCCACGACTTCGTTCGCGTAAGCTACTCTTACAAATAGTTTTTGGATAAGGATTAATATTGTGTTTATAAAAAGACCTTCACAAATTATATTCATTAAAAAACTCCCTTCATGAATCTATTTCTTTCTCGCGAAGGCGTTCAAGTCATCTCGCCACCTCTTCCTCGATCTACCAGGTCGTCGGCGTCCACTGGTGCGAGTCCATACTATCGTAACATTACCGTAGAGAAAAAACAATCATCAGCGTACTTATCCCTTTTATCGATCAAAGTAGAAAATAGAAGGTCAACATGCATAGATAGATATGTCTTGTGCCTTAAATTTTCAAGTGTTTTGCAAATATTAAACAGTTAAGTATGAAATCGATAAGGTATTGTGCAGGATTGGGACGATGAGAGCAATTAAAAGCTGGGAAAAGGGGGAAAAATAATTATATTAAGAGAACTCAATAATTTGCAACGAGAGTAACACCGAAGCTAAACCAAAGAGCAAAACTAAAGAAAAAAATTAAAATAAGGACACTACCTCGGAAACCTACTCGTATTAACACTATACAAAAAGTTTTTACACATCTACAATACAGTGCCGATTGGGAACCGGTATATTTGTAATTATATCATTTTACAATATGTATGCCAATTTAATTCTGAAATATCACTTCCCGAGGATGCCCGAAGATAAAATGGACATAAATCAATAAAAGGACATCTCATGAAATAGCATAATACGAATATTGCTGTATAACAATATCACTGTTATTTTCAACCGGTGTATTCTAGCAAACGTGAAAAACAAATAGCAGAAACCGTCGCCCCATGTCCAACAATGGACGCATTCAGGCATAAAAATAAAGCCGATATGAACACATAAGTCCCATCTACCTGACTGGACACATTTTTTAAGTCAGGTAAAAATAAAGGTAGGAAAATAACAAAAGTCGTTCGAAACACACAAAATGGGATACAATTCGTGACGGTCAATTTGTTTTTGCTATCCTTTCGAATTGAATACTTCGGAAATAAACTCTTAACGACTTAGGAGTGGCGAATGGTAGAAATTATTGTTTTTTTTTTACTCTCTTATAAAATACTTGGTTATTGATAACCGGTTTTTGCTTTACACGCTCGCTTCGGCGTTCCCTACGATTTATTCTCTGCAAACTTGCGACGTTGTTTTCCTAGTTAAGTTATTTTTAACGAAGGTGGACATTACAAAGTTTTCATCTGATTTTATTCCAATAAGGTGATAAAAGCACGCAGCCATGAGCTAAATGTAAGCTAATAACAACTCGCTATATATATATATGTCCTCAAAAACTATCATATCATTGGTACAAACTACAGTTCCGTTGAAAGTTACAACAATATTCTGTTCAAAGCTCTCATTGTGCGATAGTTTACGTTTGTTTTTTCGCTTCACACCTCACGTTTGTATAGGCTATAGGTGGATGAATTTTGTTTTACTCAGTACAACGGTGAATCCATACGAAAGCCTCAAAGCGGTAAAAATCAATGAAAGGTAAATAACAAAGGTTAAGTGGATCTGAGTAACCACTCTCAATATTGGATAATGCAAAGCTAAAAACACGGCTTGTTAACATAATACATGGACGCCTGTTATCGTTCTGATTTGACCAAACGACGAGTAGGACCGATTCCCTAGAAATATTACATACTAGCTTCAACCCGCGACTTCGTCCACGTTGTTTTCTTTGTAATTTTTAACCCCTATTTACACTATTTTAAGTATCATTTTCGCGACTAAAGGTAACCGTATGTCCTTCTTCAAGAACCATTTTAGCTCTACACCGAAATTAATCAAAATAGGTTCTGCGGTTGGGACGTGAAAACCTAACAGTGTTACTTTAACATTTATAATTAGGTAAAACAATTTTATCGTGATGACAAATAGCCTATAGCCTTCTACGATGAATGGGCTATCTAACACTGAAAGATATTTTCAAATCGGACCAGTAGTAGCTCCGCAGATTAGCGCGTTCAAGCAAACAATCAAACTCTCCAACTTTGTATATTAGTACAGAAGTAAGGATAAAAAATATACTCACACTAGTGAACATAATTTAAACTAAAAAGCAAAAGAAGAAATAAAATGAAATGAGAAAAATTAAGTTGCCAAAGGTACTTATGAATTTGAAGTTTAAGTAAACTTCGATCTTGATCTTTATTCCAAAAGCTCAATATAGACAAGTGATGGTGTACCACTAAAAGCTCTCGAGTTTCTTAAAATCATAACGATACAGATATGTATGCAGAAATCAGAATTTCAAATGTGACGTCAAAAGGCGTTTCAAGTGCCCCACTGACCTCAGCTGAATAAACTGGCAACTAGATTTAATAGAAGCCGACAACTTCAAACATAAGCGAGTTCTCGTGAAACACCAAAAGGCCGATATTCCATATTAAATACAAAATCCATACAAGCCATGGATCTTGTAAAATCATTAAAATATAAAAGATATTGCAATGCAGATTAAATACCTTCCCTAAGAATAAATTACGTTTAGAATATCCGCTTTTGAACAAATTATGAGCTAACATTTTATTTGATTCATAATGAATGATAAAAAAAAAGAATTTCAATATTTCAGTGACTTATAGAGATTATAGACGTATAATTAAAATTCTAGCTAAAACCCGCGACTTCGGAAGCGTTGAATTGAATGATTTTGTCCAATTTTTACTTTTATAAAGAACTTAGTGTTATCTAGTTCAGGAAATGTTCAAAAAAATACTATATTGGTTTAATCATTCTCAAGTTATAACGTGACCGAGGAAAATAAAACCTATTGCAATGCGCTAAAACGTATGAAATTTCATCAATATTATACAAATGCAATGTGACGTCAAGAGGCGTTTTGCCCTACTAACCCGAAGAGCCTGTCATAGAAGGTTGTACGTTGGTTTAGGGACGTTAAAGCATTGTATAGTAATGCAAATAATAAAACGAGGATTAGTGATTTAATCGTGAAGTAAAATATTATAGAAATTTTTAGATCAATATTATAGATAGATACTAAAAATCCTGCCTGCTTTAATTCCGAGAGCAATTAAATGATAAGAGGATAAGCGAGAGACGAACACGTAATCTGCAGGTATCATTTTTGAAGTCAACTTTTCTCCCGAGGTTTTAATTAATCTGACAAGAGATTACTCGATAACGTGAAGCCTTAGGGTAAAATGATTTATTGCACTGGATAAATGCATGCACGGTAAGACCATTTTTAGATATTGGGGGTTTTCGATAACAAATCTTACCTAACTGTAAGAATATTTATAGGATTCTAAGACGCTTTTACGAGTTAATCTTGTGGGTAAATAATTCCAATAAATAGAGTCACTGACCATGGAAAAAAGGACTCACTGGTGGATCGAATGCTAGAATAGTCATTCAAAATCAGCGCAGCTATAATCGTAAGAAATTATAACCCAAAGGATCATCTGTATATTTCACTCCAGTGCTCCATTTGTATAACAAGCCCATTGAATTGTGTGGTTAAAAATAAAGAGAAACAATTTCATTTTTAGATTGCGAAATTCATTATTTTCAAATGTATTGGCTATTCAACGATTCTGTCCGCATTATTCTCGGGCCCATTTAAATTTACCGGCAAAAAACGTGTGCAAAATTAATAATTCTATTTAAGGAGATCGATCTAGAATTCACTAGAGAAAGCACGTATAACCTTTGTAATAGCTTTAAAAACATCACGAAAATTATGAAGCCAGAGCGCAGTACTGGTTTTTATGACGCCATTTCCTGGATTTATTGCGAAGTTTACATCATAATTTCCATATTTTTGTGATGAACACCGGTTATATGACTTTGTTGCATGTTGCATATTAATGCTCATTTTTTGTGAAAAGAAATTATATAGATAACCTGATGAGGGATATCAATAGTATCTTTATATGATTTAGTATGTAATTTTGTTCCAGGGCGTGGATCTTCCTTTTTATCTGTCCGATAACTGGTTAGATCCACCACGGGTACAAGAACCCGGACTACCCTAACTGCTATTGTCACTCTCCCTATATCGTACGTGCCAGTAGTATCCACATCATTTCTCTGCCTCCATCTTCCTTTATATCCATCTACTCCATCCCTCACTTTAATTCTATCCATTTATCGAATCAAAGGTAGTGCCAGGTTTGTATTTTTTTGGTCTGCAGCCAAATTGGGTCGGGCAGTCTGGTACCATTACATCTCTCTCAGATAAGAATGACGTGAAGTGGCAGGAATGCTGTCACGTCAAGTGATGGTATTGTTGTAAAATACTTATCTGGAACTATTATCTAATACTAGCGGATCAGCAGACATACTCTTAAGTGAATTTTGTCTTATTTTCTAGGAGTAGGACATTTTTTATAGCATGATTTACAAGTTTGATTTACATTACGTCTTGCTGATCATAGTTTCGTCTTACAGAGATATTTGGCTCACTTATTTCATTAATACCCATAACAATTACGTTTCATTCTCACACAAAGCGGTCTTTCATTTCAAGAATAAGGTTTTCGGGATAAGGTAGACCGCGGATAGCGGTGTTGTATTAAAATATGGAAGACTTTTATTTTAAATTTCTTGAATATCGAAATTAAGCGACTTTATTTCTTCTTGCGCTTCTGTTTGTTTTTTTGTGTTTGTTTTTGACTTAGATTACATAGGTTTAAAACTAAAATGCTGTCGGGATGTTTTCAACTAATTTGTACGTATTTAGGTGCACTGAAAACTAAAATAATACTTTAAACATTCTAGAACGTCTGGTTATCGAAGTAAACTAAATTCTAGAACGTCAAAATGCCAATTTTATTGTAAAAAAGGGTTTTTGGACAAACTTGTAGTCATATGTATAAAAACAGATATAATATTATTTTGAGTGAACAGCAAGGTCAACGTTTTAACAAAATATTAAGAAGATGGAAACTAGATACCAGAGAAAATGGAGCGTCTCACTGACGTCAGGTTTATTCTTTTTAAATAGTCTCTTTAATTACCTGTACGAATTTGGCATAGTTCGCCTTGTCTGATTTGGCACCTTTCTTGCAGTTACTTTGCCAACAAACGGGATAGTTCCAGTCCAAGTGGAGACCTTTGAAGTTATGCAGACGCAAGAACGATACAGCTTTGTCGCAGAACTTTGCTCGCGCCGCGGGAGATGACACCAGACGCGAGTACTTATCCCCCGCTGAATCTGTCCATCCTCCCAAACCGAGTAGCACCTTAACATCCTTAAGAGATGTCACACGCTCGTACAGATCTGAAATTAGGAGATAATATAAACATCGGCAGAATAAGGTAGTTTCCACTAAAAGAAATCCTAATAATTTTTTTGTTCCGGATAGTTGACAGAGGTTTAAATATTAAATAAATTAAGTGGAATTACAAATATATGTTAGATTGTTTAGTATTTTAAAAAAGAAATCAATTAAATTAAAGACAAATCACGTGACTTCAAACAGCAATCTGAGCGCGTGACGTCACTGTGCATTAAACAAAATGTCGTTACTAACGTATGCTCCAATCACACTCGAGTACAGTTGTTTGTTTAGCACGTCGTTGCGTCATACAATACGCCATGATAGTTAAAGCGTTTTGGCGCTAAAATTTATGTTTAAAATAAAATTTATTAATTCATAAAAACTAAATAAAATTTAATTAAATTAAAATTTCACCTAATAATTTAATCCTATTTTCACGTATTTTCTATAACGTGACACCCGAATTTTCGTAATATGGCGTCAGTATTCAAAATTACTAATTCAAAACTTCTTTAAATGTACTTTTAACGTAACAAATTTTAGGTTTATTTCGTGGATTTAAGATTTCTTGTAAGATAGTTTGTAATGTAAAATTATTTAAAAATATACTAGTGGACTTTACAGACGTTGTCAAATTCATTTAAGTCTAACCAGACGGTAAGTTGCATTTTAGATAAATAACACAGATACCGACTGCAGCGCCAGCTGCCGGGTTGTTTTCTGAATCTAAACCATCCAGAGCAAAATCTAGCCCTATCGAAATTCCGTTATTACCGAATCTCTACTAACTATAAACTACATTTTGCCTAATTTCATATCATTGTATGTCCCGCGATTTTCGAAACTTTGCCTTTATATATAATATAGATTTGAAAGTCTTTTCATATCTATACTAATATATGAAGCTGGAGAGTTTGTTTGTTTGTTAACTTAAACGCGATAATCTCAATAACTACTGGTCTGATTTGAAAAATTCTTTCAATGTTGTTTCCGAGTTATGAAAATGTCAGCCTCCCAAGACAGAATAAAGATTAGAGTGGTATACCGATGATGAATCTAAAATAATAAAATTGCTCGTTTATAATTTAAAAAAAATAATGATTAATATAACACATGTATTTAAATGTATGCTTAAATAACAATTATCTATTATGTAGCTCATGTGCTTTTTCAATTGTTTCAGGGAAAAGAAAAGAGCGATCGGGAGGATTTGAAAACGGATATTCAACATCGGAAAGAAAGTTTTTACAGGGTAAGAGCGATTGAAGTTTAACTTTTAAAATCATTTTTGATATCCTCTCTTGAAATAAATAATACATTGGACCCTTATTTATAATTTTCTTGCTGTAAGCATTCATTTTTTAGACCTTGCGGAAGTCAGGACTTACTGGTGCGAATACTGCGGCATTGAATCAGTTTTTAGTTTCTTTCCATTATTTCCTTTTAAATACATTAATGGAAAAATACATGGGTATAGTCAATATGATGTATGATGTATTATACGATTTAGGAGTTATCCATAAATGACGTCACACGAATTTTACGATTTTTTTCCTAGTGCTATCCCGGTTAGGTCCGCTTAGATTGTAGAGGATGTGGCTGTGGGGCGAGTTAAGATGACTTTTTTTATTTTCGAATAATAACAAATCGGATAGTCCCGTACCACCAGTACTTAGTCACGTGAACAGCTTTGTTTTCAACTTGGCTATAAAATAAAAGGTTTAAAAACTTTTTTCACAATCTTTGTTGTTTAGTTGTGTTGTGTCAGGGAAATTGAGAATATTAACGTATTTTAAAATCTTTTATGAGAAAAAATGGTACCAAAAACTTATCCCCCCCTAAGCCTATATTCCTATGTTTAGGAGGGTTTCATTCTTTTAAACAAAAAGATGCATCTACATGAAGGCCTGTTTCACCACCATCATTAAAATTCACGAAGGTTGTAATCAGAATAATGTTAGTGAAAAAAAAAGGTGAATAACTAAAAGTGACATGTAAATGCCATTGCAGGGATCTGACCTTTAATCCAACACATTGGATTAATAATGCGGAAGACATTATCTCTGCCCCTCTCTATATCTCTACTCTAAGAAAGCCGCAAAAGGTAGAGGGGTGATGGTACTTTAAACTTTACTTCTCCGTTTATTTATAATATAAGTTAATTTCCATTATCATCATTAACATCACACAGTATCAAATGAAGTAGCTTCCCAGCGTTGTAAGCGCAGATCTATCAAGCAGAGCGATTCAAAGAGACAAACCAGTAACATTCATTGCTATGCGGATGACAGTACGGCCGACGCCTTTTATCTTGGCCGCGCTAATATCCCTCGCGTAGAAGTGGAAGCGAACAGGAAAAACCTCGTGTCTGAAATTGAGACCTCTTTAATGGAAGTCTCCGATTGGGGTCGACGTAATCTCGTCCAATTCAACCCCTTGAAGACACAGGTTTGCGCGTTTTCCGCAAAAAAAATCCCCTTTAATCTGGCGCCAAAGTTCCAAGACATTCCCTTTAATCTAAAAGAAAAGATTGGGATCCTTGGGGTCGATATTTCAAGAGAGGTCCAGTTTCGGAGTCATTTGGAGGAGAAGAGCAAATTAGCATCCAAAAAGCTCGGAGTGCTAAACAAAACGAGACGGTGCTTCACACCGGGACACCGGCTTTTGCTTTATAAAGCCCAGGTCCGTCCCCATATCGAGTACTGCTCTCATCTTTGGGCTGGCGCTCCTCAATACCAACTCTTGACACTTGACTCCGTACAACGCCGTGCTATACGAATTATCGATGATCCCAACCTTACAGACAATCTAATCTTGTGCGTCTTCTACCGTCTGTATAACGGGGAATGCTCTGAGGAGCTCTTCGAATTGGTACCTCCGTCTCATTTCCGGAAACCTTCCCTGATTCTTCGGAGAGCGTTGCTTCTTGGATACCAGCTGCTTTGTCAACGTTATGCTTAGCTCTGGGTATGTGCCATATTGTTGAATTTGTTTATCATTTTCTTATGTTATTACTTTATATTATTACTTGTTATTCTTATTTTATGGAAACAGTTATTTATAGACCTGGCCTCTATCGAAGATTCAAATAAAAATAAGTCGATAGTTTTGGCAGTGCCCTTTATATGGTGTCTGAATTAAATAGAAAACATCTGAGTGCGTCGTCCAAAATATGCACTATATAACATTTGCGTTGTCTTTTATTCCATATGCTTAAATTTAAATTAGAAACTGCCCTTATTTATGTAAATAATAGACCCACTTTTGTTTGAATTACGATCGAACTCGAGTTCAAAAGAGAATATTCTATTTGCCTGTTGAAAAGAAATTAATTACTTTTTCTGTACTCCTGACAACACGTATGCAAGGATTAATTAAGTAGTTAAGCGTAACAAACTAAAATATTTATTTATATTTCCATAATTACGTGGAATCTCAATAAGAATCTGCTCTATGCAGTTTTCTGCAAAATAACAAAAAATATACTTACGAGTTAATTTTATACAAACTATAACATCAGAAACTTTAACTCACCAAATTGGTGTATGCACGCGTCGTAATCACACTGATCACAATGTACTTAGATAGTTGTTACCCAGTCAATGGTCGTAACAGAACTCCCCCGCATAACCATTTGTCTCTGTATTTATAGTCTTATGAACAACTACCCTCCTCCATGTATACACTACAGTTATAATAAGTATCTAGCAGTTTGGCATAAAGTTTTTCTTTATATAATACTATTATATTAGGCAAAGGAACGGGAGATTGCGTCTACCCCGACGCCTCCGTACTCCAGACATGGTGGGTATGGATTTGCTTAGTGAATTCAAAAATAAAATAAGAATGATATTGGAAATAAGAGAAAAATTGTAAACTTTAATTCCTTTTCATGTGATAACCGTTTTTAAATATGACGTTTTTAAGTATGTCTTGTTGGGATTACGATATTACTTTTAACTTCAGATTTTTTATGTTAAAACGGGCAAAGGAGCAGGTGTTTCACCTAAGTGACTTCGAACGCCTAAAGAAGGCTGGCAGATGGTTTGCCGGCCTTCATTGACGACTATAGGCCACCGGGAAATAACATAGCTATAAATGTACAATGGGAACTTTAGAACGATCGATCGAAACTGAACGCACGATCTCAATCTCTTTATTTCCCGGTGGCCTAAACTCGTCATTAAGGGCCGGCAGAGCATCTGCTGGCCTTCTGGTCGTGCAGATGTCCATGGGCGTTTGCCCCCTTGTAACAAAAAAAAAATCTATAGTTTGATCTCATATAAGTTGTTATCAAACTTTATAAAGGCAGTCAATACAACTTTGCACCTAATCATTTATTTGTCGAATCAACGTCTCATATTTACGAGTGTTCATAATTTTCATCTCTTTTATGGCTGTTTTCGCTTGTTTCACTAATGTGTTATGAGCTTACCATCGGCTTAACTTTTGACAGGCGGATATTTTATCTCTTTAGACCATTGTTCGGCTTACAGACAAAATGGTACTTATAAAAAAACGTTAATCTGTAGTACACAAAGGTGAAAAGGTGTAAATATAATAGTCAATAAAAGTATTTTTATTCTTTTAATATTTTATTTTAGTTTAAAAACGTTACAATCATACAACACTGTTTGGTGGAGTGAGTCCGGAATGCGGATAAAAGACATCGACGCGGTGACGCGGACACGGCGGAACACGCGTCAGTTTCATATAAATATTATGGATGTTGGAATTTTTCAAAGTATTCTGGCTGCTCCTTCATCTGAAGCGGCTAGACTGCTTTATAGTTTTAATTTAGTGATAAACCTAAACGGCATGTTAAACACTATATTAAAGATAAATCTGCTTGGAGATGATTCGCTCCAGATTTGTACTTTACGCCCGCGACTTTGTCCGGGTAAAATTAGTTTTAAAAAGGTTTAATTTTAGCGTGATAATAGCCTATTACCTACCTCGATAAATGAGCTATCTAACATTGAAAGTATTTTCCAAATGGGACCAGTAGTTCCTGAGATAAGCGCGTTCAAGCAAACAAACAAACAGACTCTTCAGCTGTATTTATAGATATTTCAGCTAGGGGCTACAGGCAGACCACTATGCAGAAGGTGCATGGAAGTAGCAGAAACACAAAGCCATATAATGCCAGATTGCTCTGAGATGACGAAAATAAGGCTAAAATCGGCGCACTGAGGTCCCTACTAGACTGTCTGAATGAGAATCTGCAATGTAAGGCAATAGGTTAAAAATCATAAGGTCATCTGATTATGTTGATTTTGTTCCGCCATTGCTTTCTCTTTCGCCTGTCGCTTACATTTATAACGATGGTACTGAAACCATATTTTGACCTGTAGCAAAAGTGTACGATATAACATTTGTCGATAGAAACTTAATAAATATTACGGTCATGGACACAAGTCCTTTATGGCCAAAAAAAAAACATAAATAGGTAAATACATTATAAATAAGGCGTATATCTTGTAAATAATTAATACACGTTGAATGTAATAACTTAGTCAGGCATGAAAGTGCTCTAAATATAACGGGCATTAAAAAGAATATTTTTTGCGTTCCATACTGCATATGGTAGTAATGCTAACTTATGAATATTTATTCTCATACATGTTGCGACACTAGAATAGTCTGTCGGTACCTAACTGCCTCTTTGGTCAGTGATTACAGTGGTACTGATAGAAACAAGTACCAGAAATTCGAGTGTTTTACATATGCCGAATTTGCAGGGCAACAGATAGCAATCCTCCAATCGGAGCACTACAATACATGTTGTACAATACATCGACTGGCCCGTTGGCGCAGTGGGCAGTGACCCTACCTTCCGCTTCAGGGGTCGTGGGTTCGATTCCCGTCCCGAGTCTGGTTGTATTTATAAATATTTATATATTTCTACAAAAAAAAATTGTATAACAGGCGTCTGTTACCTATAACACAGGCATTAAGTTATCTAACTTAGGAATAGACATCCGTGTGTCATATAGTCCTGTAGATATTTATTTTGATTTATTTATGTTTACGGTCCAGCCTTTCTACCGTAGCTATTGAGACTCTGACTTTTTTTTCAATTGTCTATTTGCTCTTTTAATTGTATATATTGGCTTTCTCTTAAAACAGACTTAGGCGTGCTAGTCTAATCTTGACTGGCCCATTCTCGCAATGGACAGTGAGCCCTCCGTTCCTGTGGTTGTGGGTTTGATGTCCGCCACGAGTCTTGATGTATTTTATGCATAACAGACGTCTGTTACCTAAAACACAGTGTAACTTGTCTACCCTTTCATCCCTTATACATGGGCAAAGTAATGCTACAAAGAAAGCTATAGGAGGAAATTTTATAATTGATAATGAAACGTATAATTATTTTGCCCCACAGGCCCAGGAATATCCTTCATATGAATTCTCATATAAAGTGAATGATCCTATAACCCATGACATCAAGGGTCAACATGAGAAGAGGGACGGAGATGATGTTAAAGGACTCTACTGGCTCGTAGACCCCAATGGTCGAACGCGAACAGTTAACTATCAATCCAATGGTGATGAGGGGTAAGTTAAGGAACCTATTTTTAAGTTTTTGACTTTATATTTAACAATAATTATTTCAAATGTGTTCATTTATATTTTAGATTCAACGCACAAGTTGCCCTTACTGGGTATTTACGAGTAGAAGAAGATAAATCCAAAGAGAATGAAGGTTATGTTGGCCCATACATAAAGGAAGAAGAAGTTGAAAAAACTGAAACTGAGTCAGACAACAAAGTTCTAAAGGATAATGTCAAATATGATGATTCTAATGATGAACAGGACAATCAAAGTAACACAGAAACAAATAGTGATGGTGCACAAAATAATGCTGATAATGCAGAAAATAGTAATAGTGCTAATAATAATGATCTCAATAGTGGCAACGA
>JANCMC010014160.1:45790-56798 GCA_024363005.1 Charaxes varanes
GTAAATAAAGAAAGCGTTAAACAATACGAAGACAGAAATATATACAATAGTAAGAACAAAATAAAATCGAGCAGGGGAAGAAACTTAAACAATCAAGAAAACAATTTAGCCAGTGATAATAATGAAAAACACGAAACACACAACGGACAAAATGATAATAACAACAAGATTTCAAATAAAAAGAATAATGAAAGAAGTAAAGAATTCAACAGTAACACTGTTACATCTCCGAACTTAGATGCTAGTGAGAATAAAATTCGAAATAACAACGGTCGTCGTAATATTGTTGATAAAAAAGTAGAGGTATACGAACACACAATTCGTATCCATCATCCTAAACACATACAATACAATAACGGTCAAACATAAAAAACAATAGATTATATAAACTTACGTACGTACAACAGCTGTGTTAACGTCCATAAATAAATAAAATAATCCTACAAATATACTGTTTTTTTATTTGGTTTTAAGTGAAGATATTAAATAAAGTATTTTTTATAATATTGCATTGTTTAGAGTTCAAAGCTTCGTGATTCTACTTTCGATCATTTGCCGATGAATCAATAAAGGTAATCTAATTATAGAAAAAATAAGCAAGTATGTATGAATTACCTTTAGTAATAAACAATTTAATGATGGGATTTGAGAACTCAACACAAATATATTTCAATTTCATGACATTTTTTAAAGAATGAAAACCCTGACTACGCGCCTACTTTATTCAGTAGAGCAATTCTGACGATATGATACTGTGAAGGTTTAACAATTCAAAAATTATATCTATATATTATAATGAGGTTTTTTTTTCATATCGGATCAAAGATTTGTAACGAGATCCAACGTCGCATCGGAATGGGAAAAGGTGCAATGACGCATCTCAAAATTATCTGAAAAAATAGGCTTTAACACAAAATCGGCGAGATTTTGTGAGAGTGTTTAGTGAGAGCTAGAGCTAGTCTTTCCCATCTTTCTCTACAGGGTAGAAACGTCGACAGGGCTAGGGAGCTAGGAGCTAGGGAGAGACAGAGAATAGATGCATTTGAAATGTGGTGTTGGAGGCGCATGCTCATAATATCATGGACCGCCAAACGCACAAATGCCTCTATTCTCTCTCAACTTTTTATCTAATCTCGGCTGTCCATTATTTATGTCGACAACGCGTACTGACCTATTTTGGCCATATTATGCAAAGAGGACACGAAAACCTAGAGAAGTTGGGCGGGTGGAATAAGATTGAGGGTAAAAGAGGCAGATATCGTTCACCTATTCGATTGACCAATCAAATTAAGGAAGCCACCTCCTCAAAAAGATTCTTCCAGGCTGTGAGAGCGACTACTGTGGCCGGTCTACTAGACCAGAACCGATGACGTCAGATTTTTCTTTGTGAAATGCCATATGACCATAATTCTCAGTAATGAGGGACAGATAAAGAGAGAGAGATTGTATTGTAATTGTAAAATAATCAAACGTCAGCGATATATACGTCTATTTGATAACGGTAGTTTTTATCTCAATAATAGCAATTCTGTCGATATGACGGTTTACCATTTTAAAAATGATGTCTTTATACAATATATTATAATTGAAAAATAATCGAAACTCAGCGATATATAAGTCTATTTTATACCAGCAGTAAAAGACTTTGGCTTGTCAAGAACTATCATAAGTTCTTTATTAGAAAGGACATCTAAAGCTGCACTAGTATGATCATATCAGATTTGCCTAAGCAGGGGAGAGAACAGTGAAGGTGAGCGTCACAAGTATCGGATTCTGATACGAGTCATTCCTCTGCAATGCAATGAAAACGGCGTCCGTACGGTGAATCCATGGAGTGCTAAGAAATTCGTTTGTCTATCTTGATAACTTATTGCACCTATCGCCTTCTTTACTTAGTATAGCAATTCTGACGATATGATACTGTGATGGTCTAACAATTCAAAACCTATATTTATATATTAACACGTGAAGCGAAAACTTTAGGTACCATATTACGGAAATTGCGCGGACGGATGGGTATGATATTTGGCACAATTGTAGTTCATATAAAGGAAGGTGTGCTAAAGCCAATTTTTTTTTATAATATGCAATATTAACATGTTAAATTATTAAAATAAAAACACACCCACACCAATGCCAAACTATTTACGCCATTTAAACACACATGTATTGGATGATATCAAAGGCGTAGTCGTGAAGAACATATAATATACTAAATGACAATTTTTTTTTTCTGTGAATAGAATAATATATGACGTTGTACGCAAAAAGGTTTGTGGTCGAATTTCGACCAGCCAGCGATCTCCAGTTATAGTTATATCGCTATTTATAATTATAAAATTATAATTATAATCACTATATCATAATTATAAAATAAACAAACGTCAGCGATATATACGTCTATATAAATAGTTTTGATCTGAATAACTTATTGCACCAAGCGCCTTCTTTTCTTAGAAGCTATTCTGTAGATATGATACTGGGAGATTATAATTTTTCCTCATAATATTACGGCTTCTGCTAACAATATAGAATCTTGATCCAATTAATGAAAATTCAAAGAAATTTATTTCAACAGTAACTAGTTCATTTCTAAATAATTGAATAATAAACAAGCAGTACCTACTTCTATGCTTAAACAGACCCAGATCTTATGCTCTAAACTCGTCATTAAGGGCCGGCAGCGCATCTGCTGGCCTTCTGGTCGTGCAGATGTCCATGGGCGCCGGTAGGCGGTGCCTGCTGCCTGCTCGTTTACCCCCTTGTAACATTAAAAAAAAAAAGAAATCACTTAAAAAAGATTTTCCCTTGTAAACCTTTTTACAATTACGACACGTCTTTATTTAGAACATCTTTATTGGTGCGTATGAGAAAAAGTGGGAGAACTCTAAAACTTCTATATTAGATATGTGGTGCCAAAATGAACTAATTCCAGTTATAATCTATACTAATATATAAAGCTGAAGAGTTGTTTGTTTACTTGAACGCGCTAATCTCAGGAACTACTGGTCCGATTTGAAAAATTCTTTCAGCGTCAGATAGCCCATTTATCGAGGAAGACTATATGTCATCACGCAAAATTGAATCTTTTTATTATTATTTAATTTTACGTGTTTGAAGTGGCGGGTACAGCTAGTAGGGTATAAAAGAGACTGAGTCTTCTCGTACATAGCGCAACGGTGGAAAGAATGGATTTGAAATCAATGAGGTTCAAAGCCTTTTGTTGGTGTAGATGTCCATGGGCATCCGTAGTCACATATATGAACTGCCTGCTCGTTTACCCCTTGTAACATCTATCGAAGTGAAGCTGGTTAATTATATATTACTTATGATACGTATACGTTATCGAACTTTTGCTTTGATTCGATCACCCAAAGTTCCTTTTTAACAACTAAATGAAAACAAGGAAAATATAACCGCGACGGGCCAAGGCGATCGCTGAGCGATTTAACCCATCCGTGGCATATAGTTTAGCTGAAAATAAAACAGTTCAATCTTTTGACAGTTTACAATCTCCCGAGATAGATGAAAATATAACGGTTTTTACAATGTAACGGTGACATATATGTATATTATTTTGACTATTATATGCAAAATGGTCCCATCCACAGGTCCCATCGCTAGTATTATATGATCTCCTAAAATTCGTCATGGAGGTTAAACCAAAAATTGAGACGAAATATTATCTAAGATCAATTTAAGTAAGGAAAATTTTAAGATTGATTTACTATTACGAAAATTTTAAATATTTCCGAAAAAAAATATCCTATTTGTAAATCTATATGGTCCTTTATCTTTAATTGAAAGTTCTAGTTAAATCGGATAAACAGTCGCAAATATCGCCTCATACAAACAAAAAGAATTGTATTAATTTTTGTACGTTGGTAATGTACACTACCAATAACAGGCCCCCCATAAGGGAAACCCCAAATAATTTTAAATAATATTTTTTGATATGAAGAAACGGATACATACGTTTTGAGCAATAAACTCGAACACACCACTGACACAGAGCTCATGGCCATTGCCGCGGACGCCATCCAAGGCTGCAAAGTATATTAAAAAGTAAATAATAATGAAGTATGTTTATAATGATTTATACATTAATACGTGAACCGAAGACATTAAGTACCATTTTATAAAAAATTGTGCGGACGGAGGAGTATGAAATTTGGCACAATTGTAGCTTATACAAAGGAAGACGAATATAATTTTTTTTTATAATATTCAATATTAAAATAAAACGACACACACACCAAAGCCAAATTATTTACACACACATGGTCAACAACCGTATGTTATATTAAATGTCAAAATTCTATTTTTTTGTGAATAGAATTACATATGTAATTGTACACAAAAAGGTTTGTGGGCGATCTCTGCTAATTATAAGCGTACCTGTAACTGTAAGCCATAGATGGCAAACGCCCCACTGGCCAACGGAATACCGAGCAGATTATAGACTGAAGCGAAGAGGAAGTTGAGTCTAATCCGTCTTACCGTCGTTCTCGATAATTCCAAACACGCCACTACGTCTAGGAGATCATTCTGGAAATAAAAGTATAAAAAACTAGAAAGCTTTATTTATTTATTATTTACGGGAGAAACACAGTTTACATTATTTTTACAATTAATAAATTTAGACTACACGATTTAGTACCCTATAAGTTAATTTGACATGACCTTGTTATAAATTGTAATTATATTTAAAAAAGTATAAAAAACATACTTTATTGTTGCAAGAGTTTAATATAAATTTGTTAAACATGCTCAAATATGTATTTTAAGCCGTTTTTAAAAATGAGAGCTGTTCTGTTACCAAAACACACGTATATCGAACGTTTAGTTGTCATATAATATAGGAATATATGTATATATTATGTTGCAAAAACTTGAAAAGGTTTAGTAATTAGAAAAAAAAAATATAACGTCCAAAGGTGCTCTCAAAAAGCAAATTGTATAAAGAGATTTGAAACTTTCCATTTAACTATATATACATTCATTCAAGAACACAGTATCGACTTAGCAATAAAATTATGTACCTTTAAATTTACAAATACATATTTTTATCGCATAGCATGTGACTCAAACCCCAATGTGACTCAAAATCAAAATTTAAGTTACATTTTTGTAGGATTACTCATAATACGTGTGTCACTCAGCTCCTGCTATGTCGGAACTTATTGAAATTCCTCTCGACCCGAAAGCTACACCACCGAATCCGCCACCAAAGCACAGCACTACACTGACTTTCCGGTGTGCCTCAACGCACGTTGCGCTTCGACACCAAAGCATCATCAGGAGATAGACTCTACAAAGGTTATTCGTAAAGTTTCTCATGCATGTCATGGATTTCCGCAAAGTTACGCCTGTTTCTATCAATTATTCACGTTTTTTGCTATTCTCTTTTTTGTATAACGTGTGTATCTCTTGGAACTGTTCTCTCTTCCCCACTTTTCCCTTTTCTGTACTATTACTACTACTTTTTAGGGTTCTATTGTCCTACAAGGAACTCTTATAATTATGTTCTGTTCGTCCTACCCTCTGTCAGTTCTGGTCCCCTTTAGCATTTCCAAACTATTCGATGTAAAGACTTGAAATTTCCCATGTTGATGGCACATGCTAAAAACTTATTAGGAAAATTATTCTAAACGAAATCGGATAAAAACTTTTGAACTTATTTATCAAATGCTTTTTTCGCGTATGTGATACGGAACCCTTCCATTTAACCTTGTCCTGACTTTCTTGTGGCCACCTTTTTATTTAGTCTTATTTCCTTTTACTATTATTGTACTCTTCTTTCTCCACTACTTTTACGTCCCTCTTTATTACTGAGTCTTAAATAATTATAGTGAAAATAATCGCCAAACTTCAAAATGGGTTAAGTCCTAAATGAATAATAATAAATATATAAATATATACAGGACTATATGACACACGGAAGTCTGTTCCTAAGGTAGACAGACAACTTAATGCCTGTTACACAGAAATATATATTTTTATATTTCCATAGATTTGTTACACAGAAATATATATTTTTATATTTCCATATAGTTGATTATAGCATTTATCGGAAGTTTATTATGATTTAGGGGAGTGAGATATATAATCAAAATTTAATTAAATGCAGTTAAGGCACAATTTGATATTTATGTAGGACGTAGCTGCGAGGGGACTGGACGTACCCCGAGTGGATCTAGTCTTGCAATACTGCGCACCTGCTTCTGCCACAGACTATGTTCACAGGTAAAAGATTGTGTATGAAAGTTTTACATACATATATATACCAAATATATATTATGTCAATCGCTATGACTACAAAAAGACTATTTGACTATCTTAATGAACTAAATTACAATGAAACAGGATTTGCTATATGTTATACTTTAAAAATACACATACAAATGATATTATAGATTATACCACACACACACACACCCACCCACATACACAGGCGCACGCACACACTCACACGATTATGTCTTATTATTTTTAAAAGCAAAACACTAGTATAAGCTTTGTATACTAGTACTACACATGAAAATATAAAAAAATTAATTAAACCAAAATATTAAGATACTAGCCGACCCAGCAGACGCTGTCCTACACGAAATTTGGGTTAATCACTATTTACTACATTCTATTATCCTATAATATTGTCCCTTTGCCAGTTTCCTTTCCCATTCCATAATAATGGTTTACTTTTTTGGCGTTAATGGCTTAAACACGAAAGATATATAGATATACAAGAGATCGGCTTCTTTAATAGATCTATTTAATCGAAACATTTCCTTCATACACTATTTACGTATGACTCTACCGGGTTTTGCAGTGCACGCCAGAATAGCTCGCAGATGGCGGAATTGTACCCTTGTACTTAGTATATTTATCGTTATATTTTGTAAAATTAACACAATATCTTTATAATTTATAGCCTATATGTTATTCTGATGTATAAACAATATTATTGTAACGTTTTATTAAAATCAATTCCGTAGTTTTTCCGTGAAAGAGCATCAAACATACATCCATGTATACAAACTTTCGCGTTTATAATGTTAGTAGGATTTATACATAAAGACATTTCGATTATATGCATATACTATACCTTTAGAATAAAGATGTGTTATTTAGAAATGTTGTTATTGATTATTTCCCTTAGATGCTAATACTCCTATACTAACCTTCATTCCCTTCATTTGGCCCGTTATGGTCCACTACTGATCAAAGACAAAGAGAGACAAAATAGAGACAAGAGAGACAAAATAGAGACAAGAGAGACATGAGAGACAAAAGAGACAAGAGAGACAAAATCGATCATTGTGGAAATTGTACCAATAATATCCAACGGCTTTCCGTGACCCTATTCTATATTCATCGATGTACTGATGATTGGATGATAATTAAGAACTTCATGTCGGTAAAGTACTTTTAAATAAATAAAACTGCCTTCAAAACACTCTCAGGAACTAAAAAGCAAAAAAAAAATTATTACTTCCTTACGATTACTTACAAGACACCTGTTGATGCATTGAGGTCGGTACCATCTGCATCAGTTTAGCGGGGAATCTTTTGGCTTAGTACCGACTTCAACTCATCAGTAGGTGTCTAGTAAGTAATCGTAAGAAAGTACTAATTATTTTTTGCTTTTTAATTCCTTGGTGCGTTTTGAAGACAGTTTTCTTGTTATTTTAAAATATTTTATAGTATACATATATTTAATGTTCGAAAGAAGTTTAACCGAGGACTGTAAACAACATCCGCATAGTTTAACTTGGACAGTACTAAACTTTCCACTAAAAGGAGACGTATTCTGGAATCAATATAATTTCTAATTTTATATAAAACTTTCAGGCAATAGAAACAATTCCGAACCGTTATTGCCACGTGACTTTCAAATCTGAGGAATCTATCATATTATGACGTTATCGTATATTAAAAGTGCGTTCCAATAAGCGATCGCAACGTTTTAAAGTGTTCATTCAGATATTCGACATTTGACGACTGCGATCGTAACTATCGCGGGGAAAAGGTCGAGGTGACGCGTAGTGGAACGCACTGATAACATAAAGTGACGTCATAACAACTTAGAGTGTTTTGGAGTAAATTTTAATCCTTAAATGTTTTTTTCTGCTATGAAAACGTTAATTTCTGCATAAATATTATTTTTTTCGGCAATAGTGGATACTTGAGAACATTATAAACCTATTTTTCAAAATTTGTCGTCATGCCTATCGTCCCAATAGGTTGTTAGAGTTCCATAGTGTGGAACTTCCTAACTAGCCGTGTTAATATATTTTTTAATTAGCCTATAAGGCCCCACTACTGGGCAAAGGCCTACCCACTCCTCTATCTAGAGCTAAACCAATCCACCCGAAATGTTACCGGCTAAAGGGACAGTAATAGCCTTTAAGACGAGGGCAATCGACAGGAAATTATTTTATGATAGAAAGGAAACCATTTACGCATGATAACTACAGAAATTTGGCCTTTTTTGTCTTGTTTTCTTTATCACGAATCGAATTGTGTTAATAAGAAAGTTAAAGATAAAAAAATATTTTGTACAGTCGGTCAAGAAAGTGCTTTACCATTTTGGATGACAGTTTCTACTCAAAACAAAAATTTACTAAGGGTTATTGTTAGAAATTAACGTAATGTATAACAAGTAATAATGAGCCTTTTAACTAATTGACGTGCAAACGACATTCGACCTTAGCGTGGTAAACAAATTTCTTGGTCGACTATACTATCTTGTCATATCACATTTTAGCACACCTCAAATCACTTTACCTTACTTAACCTCACTTTCTCTTACCTTATCTCATTTCACTCACCTAACCTTATCTCAACGTATCTCACCTAACCATTCCTCCTCTATTCTTATTTCAGTTCATGTCATTTCACGTCATCTCACCTCATTTGACTGGCCCATTGGCGCAGTGGACAGTAACCCTGCCTTCCGGCCTAAATGCAGGCGACGCGTTTTAAGATTTTGAGCATAGACAATAAGTATTATTTTTTTCGAATTTATTCAAGTGACTTTTATTTTCAGCCAGTATCTTTTAGATCTCATGCATACATTTTACAAGAAACTTAATGGAAGACAAACCTCTGCGGTAAATTTATATCAAAATAAAAGCCAGTGCAGTAATGAAATTTCATAAAACATTGCCCCACTGTTTTGGCTCTAAGCAGAAAATGTATCCGTTCTGACCTCCTTTATGCAGTAATTAATGGTAACATTACTGCGTAGTTGAAAAAAAAAATTATTTCATATAGCCAAAACAATTTACGTAAACTGTTTTTTATAGTATATTTTTAATAGACTGAAAGTTTATACCGTTTTATCAGCTTTCTTATCAAACTATTTTCGTATCGATGGCTAAAATATGCAAAAAAATATGTGGGTATGAAAGTTTCTTCCACTACTGAGACAATTTTTGATTCTTCTTCTTTACATCTTCTAAACTTTCAACAGCTAGGAACCCGTTATTGACTTGATCACATTCCGTCCTTCTTACCGATGCGCTATTGAGGTTTTACACACATGTACTATATATGTATGTACGTATAATTAAACAATAAGCCGTCTCGTGTCACGTGCCACTCACTGTGGACATTGATTGCGGTTTAAGGACCACAGGGCAAAGCAAAGTGACACAAGTCACAATTTTAATAAAAATAATTGTTTGTAACGTCGGTTTGCGGACGATAACTTTACGTGATAACGCCGAACATATAGGTCGATTGTGCGTCTCTATCGCTTGTTCCACGCTCTCGCTTGCACGCTCGGCTCAGACGGAACGTGACAATGAGTCATGATTTGTCGTGCGTGCAGTCGGCGTTCATCGATTTATGAGACATTTACCTGTCGGAAACTTATAAAAAATGAATAATACCTAAATCCCGATCAGTTTGGTACACAATATTTTGTTATCTAATAAAAAATAATTGATAATCCATGAGATTCAAGAAGATTTTTTTATACCAAAACCAGAAATTAAAACAGTTTGTTTTGGATGTATGTCTGTTGTGGGTAATCTCTGAAACGGTTGCTCTGATTTTAACGGTAATATCACTGGCAGATAGATGATCTTATTTTATTTTTTATTTATTAAAACACCAAAAAGCAGCTCAATAATAAATGTACAACAAGGACAATCTCACAAACAACAATATAACGTACTTTAATATTAGGAAAATGAAAACGCAAAAAAAAAATTAAAAAAGTGGGCCTCTGTGGTCTGAATTAGTAAAGAATGTTTCAATTTGAAAAACTGTACTTTAATAAAAATCATTAAATTCACGCGGACCAAGTCGCGAGCTACAGTTAGTAAAGGACATAAGTTATGGACAATCATCCAACATAACTGGGCCGCGAAAAAAACTTGTCTATACTAAACTTAAATTTGTTACTTGTACCGGTTTGGTTTGATCCCGCTTTACTTAAGACGACCTCAAGCGGGTGTCCGCCCTTGCTCTTTGTAAGCAAAGGGAAATTCCCCTGACATTCCTCTCAGATTAACTTTAGATACACATCTAACGTGTAAAGCTCAGCTTCTAAGAAGACATAACCCGCCAAAAAATAAAAAAAGCATTTTTCCAAATTTTGAATTAGCACACTTTTTAACTGGCAGGTAACAGTTCATATTCAGTAAGATGTTTTTTTTATTTATTCATAAAAACTGAGTTACAGTTCATAGCCTACAAACTCAGTCCGACTGTTTTTTGTTATTATAATAAATATGTTACATTTTTTAACTAACTTTGACCAATAATTCATTCCATAGTTTTGAAAATTGAAAATCTTATAGATTTTGATATGCTCTTTCCGAATTTTGACTTCACCCCTTCCCATTTCTGCCCCTCGTGCTGCCATGTTAGAAATATGGCGCCTAAAAGCAGTTTTTTGGCAATATCTCCTTTCCAACTCATTTTACGATAAAAATAGTTATATACAAAATGAAACTAGAGACAATTATCTACAATTTATGTTTATATTTTTTTT
>JANCMC010014160.1:56898-78363 GCA_024363005.1 Charaxes varanes
TGTAGACAGAACATGCAAAAAGCTCTTTAGGAAATGTATTTTGAATAAATTCGGACAACAATTATCTAAGTTATTTATCAGATACGGAACCCTTCTGTAAAGCGTGCCTTGACACGTTCTTGGACACTTATTTTTAGTACTACTACGATTAAATACCATTTTAGTAATGCATTACATTTGTATTTTTTATTTATCAACAGCGTTACAAAGTATATTAATATATAGAAAATAACAAGTAATTAAGGCCAAAAAAGATTACATTTATGGATTCAAACATTTAAATTAACAGAGAAACTAATAAATACAATAGGAAACAGTAGAAAAAGACGATGAGATTTTGTGTAAATGTACGTATGTGCGTGTGTGTGCGAGTGTGTGTGTAAGTGTGTGTGCACGCGTGCGTGTGTGTATGTGCAACTTTATTTTAAGTATTTCAAATATTAAGCTTTGTCCTTTAGACATAGATAGCGATTAAAATTCAAAAATTGTAATATATGAAATGTTTTTAAAATTTTTTTTTGAATCGTCAAACATTTCACCATCTCGATCGTGCCTCTTTATCGCTTGTTCCGCGCTCTCGTTTGCACGCTTGGCTTACGCGGAACGTGACAACTATTCGTGCTTTTTCGCGCGTCCAGCAGACGTTCATTAATTCATAAGACGCTATCACGTCAAATACGTCACGCAAATTAAGGACTCTAAATGTTTCCCTGCTTTTCCTGGAATTTGGACAGGCAACGCCCGTTTCTGTTAACTAATGCAAGATAGTGTTTTACGAAATAAGGTCACGCTACGTTCCGCAACAAGGAAGGACGTTGAACAGTATATGTATGCAACGCGCCGCTGCATGTACGGAAAGCGGAAGGAAGTATGTTACTTCACCTCGTCACGACAGGGACTGTGAAAATATGCTATTATATAAATAAATCGCTATTTAGAACCATCCTTTTTTGTTATACGTTATGAATGTAAACATGCACGCTTGTCACTTGACGTAAAGTGATCATGATCGCCCACGAACGCCTCCAACATCGGGTAGTGCATTGCCGGTTTTTGGGGAATACGTTAAGCAGTCCATGAACAGTTCGTAGCTTAATCAGTAGCTGACATTTGAGTCGATCGCTAGGTTAAGCATTTGTTACCGTGACCAGGTGATAGATGGGTGCTATTAGTCGTTAGATTGGATTGTGGAGGTTCAGGGGATGACGTCTGACCGCAGTCAATCATCTTAACACTGGCTGTTTTGTGCTTTTTTGGCAATTTGAGAGGACCCCGGTACTAGACCGGGATAACGCTAGGTAGAATTGTGAAAATACCCAAGGAAGCCGATAAATTCATATACGTTTGACAAAACCGTTACAAACGGAACACAAAATAAAAAAAATAACTTATTGAGTTATTTTTTTTTTAATTTTTTTTTCGAGTGCCCTTCTGTCGAAAAAAAAATCTGCTCTCTTGACTAAGATTTAAGAAAAAATGTTATCTATTATAATGAGTGGCTGATTCCCTAGAATATTTTCTAGGGGCACTTTTTAGTATAAGGGTGTAAAAAAATGACAAATTTTATATTTCGAGACTGCATAATTACCCTACTAGTTAATTTGTCTAAATTTAAAAAAGTCATATTTTAATATAGAATTAATATCAGTTTAGGAACATAAAATACATAGGGTGATATTGTGTTAGAAAAAATTCTATAAAAGTTTTTAAACAGATATTGTAAATATATTGTATTACTAGCTGTGCCCCGCGACTTTGTCCGCGTGGGCCACCCTTATCACTTAGGAGTATAAAAAATAGCTAGTAGCCTATTCTCATAAGAATCATCAAATTTCATAAAAATCGGTCAAGACGTTTAGGAGGAGTACGGTAACTAACATTGTGACACGAGAATTTTATATATAAGATGTAATTTTTGTTGAATAGTTCTTTATCTGTCATTTTTGTTTTTGTTCTCACTTCGCTTTTGTGTTATTACGAATTATTTTTAGTGAAAACTTCACTGATTTATGTTTATATTATGTGTCCTAATTGTATAAGTGTATTCATAGTTGTATGTTTCCAAAATATGTAAAAAAAAAACCTACGAAATAGTAAAATATACGCCTTAACGTAAACGAAGGCACAGAAAGAAATTTAATTAGAGGTAGGAGGATCTTAATATTAAACGTAATTATTTTTATTCAGTTAAAATTACCTGTGTAGTTTCTACAACAACACTGTGCAAAAATCTCGCCAAACGCTAAGAAGGGTCTGCGCGGGCACAGCACGAAGATTTTCATCCTAAGTAAAGTCGACTAACTTCGGTTCAAAAATTTCGTGCTAGGCCCACAGGGGACAAGTTTTAATAGTGTCACGTTTATAATCAATGCCAATGCAGCCCGTGTTGACGCTGAGAAGGGTCCGCTGTGGGCCCTAGCACGAACATTTTCAAAGTCGTCAAATTCGAACGATTCAAAATGTTCGTGCTAGGTACACTGGACTGATCGGTGCCATGAGAGCGATACACCAATGTAATGCTTTTACGCAATTACTCCGTTCGGTGTATATAACACGTACGAATGCGATTATCTGGTCGTTCGCACGCACAAAACAGTTTTTTAAACAAACCATATTAAGCATTCATACTCAAGTCGAATTCAGACATCACGCAGTGGTACTGAAATTTCTAATTTATATTGCTAACATCACTAGCTACCATGCAATAGGTATACCTATATAACCGAGAGCCCAGCGGTGATGAAGATTGACTTAAACCAAAATGAACCCGGTTCAAACACCGACTCTGGATCTTGGCCTCGGAGACCAAGTGACGCCACTTCTTGCGGTCCTGCCCTCAAACTCCCCTCGAATAAACCTACTAATATTACAAACGCGAAAGTTTGTACACACGGATATATGGATTTATGTTTGACGCTCTTTCACGGAAAAACTATTGAATGGATTTTAATAGAACTTTACAATAATATAGTTTAAACATCAAAATAGCACATAGGCTGTAAATTATAAAGATATGGTGTGAATTGTCTAAAATATAACGATAAATGTCAAGTGAGTGGGAGAAAATTCTACAATCTGCGATATATTCTGGCGTGTGCTGCAAAAACCGTTAGAGTTACACGTATATACGGTATGAAGGAAATGTTTATCTTAACTAGTTCTATAAAAAGCCCACGACAGCATATACCTATCATTCATATTTAAACCATTAACGCCAAAATACTGAACCATTAAAGAATGAGACCGGGGAAGGCACAGAAAACGGAAACGGGGACAATATTATAAGAAATAGAATATAGTAAATATGTACTCAAGTAACCCTGCGTTCGGGCAGGACAGCGTCTAGTTTTTTTTTTTTTTTTATGTTATAAGGGGGCAGACGAGCAGGCAGCAGGCACTTAAGTGCCTACCGGCGCCCATCATTTATATATATATTAACTTACACTATATCTGTAATATCTAAAAATAAAATTAAAAACTATAGCAGGCAACGATGTGGTATGTGTAGATGCGTGCGTGCATATGTGTATATTTTGTGTATGTGTGCTTGTGTGTGCTTTTATGAACGTACATGTGTGTGGATATTTATAAGAGAGAATGTCTATCTTCTTTAAGTTTTCAGTACAGGTTTAAATAATTAAATAAATTTTCCGTATCATCATAAGTGAAATCGTTAAGCCAATTTATAAGTATTTTTTTTAAACATTTATTCATAACTTTGTTATTTTTGATGATTCTTGTTTCATTTGAAAGCTGGTGCTTCCCGAATGGTCCCATATTAATTTAGTCCAGGCCTGACATAGGTTTCGATTAGAAAACTATTAAATTCTAAATTTTAATTAAGTATGTGCGTGAAAAATTGTCGAATAACTCGATACCATGATAAGCGATTTCGATTATTCTTTATTATTTGTTTATTATCTAGGCGGCAATGCGTTCACGTTAAGTAATGGTATTTTTGTTGCGTTTCGTTCGGTTTATGAGAGTGCCCAGTGGCCCAAACGCATCCTTACGGCAATCGCATCGCGAACGGCATCGCATCTGCTAGCCTCCTGTTAACTGGAAATAATAGGTAAAAGAGTAACATAAATCAAACGCCATACAAAAAACCTGTTCAGACGGTGTCTAAAGCCATTTGTTATGATTTCTTTTGCAGGAAGGCGTTGTTTTTTTGGTTCGTGAAATGATTACATCACAAAAAGTAGTCAGATCACGTTTGTTGTAACCTTGAGACGGGCCCACTACACCGCGGAACATATTATGTAGCGCTTTAAGGCACTGCCTCGTGTTTTGTTTTATTGATTAGGAGAACATTTTCTAATCTGTTATTTGGTACGGTCTTTTGGAATTTGGATAAAAACGGAACCTGTTTGGACTGATCAAATTTGAAAACGATATCATCTGTAATGTTACGGACTTCGTTTTAATTATTGATATTATTATTTGAGCGTTCAAAACTTTCTTTTATCTTATCTACTTAATACATAATATTATGTAGATAAGATAATTATTATATATTAGGATAACTTCGTTTATAATATTTATGAGGAATGCCAATTTCTTAGTCTTAGCGGCTTTAATGAATTTTTATTCACTTATACAATTAAAGTACCTGCAATTTGCGTAGTATTTACTAAATTTCGGACCCTCAATGTATTTGATGAATATTAATCTAACGATCTATCTACTATTTTTTTAGAAGTTTGTCATAAAATAGACGTGGTAAGTTATTAATATAAATATGAACTTTTCTCAGGTATGTAGCATCGTATAAACCTTTAAACAACTTTGATTCTCCGGAAAGGTGCATTAAAATTTCCAGAACAGATCAGGATAATGAATTTCTTGTCGGCCACGTTGTAGATGGTAAGTTATCCATACTAATATATAAAGCTGAAGAGTTTGTTTGTTCGTTTGAACGCGCTCATCTCAGGAAATACAGATCCGATTTGATAAAATCTTTCAGTGTTAGATAGGTCATTTATCGAGAAAGGTTATAGGCTGTATATCATCACACTAAGACCAATAGGAGCGGAGCACCAAAGAAGAATCTTTCAAAATCGGGGGTTCTTTTCCTCATTTGAGAGCTTCCGCTGCGTGCGCTTCGTAAATGGTTAAAGTTTCGCAAAAGTCATGTACGACAAAATTGTTTCCTTTTAAAAGTTCTAAATAAAAGTCCGCGACCGTATATGTCTATCTTTTAAGGTTGGCTTATTATAACCATTTTTAACACCAACCAACCAACCAAGACAATGGCTCTAACAACAGGCATTGAGGCAATGGCAACTTTACCACCACCTATCACAGATGAGGAAATGGCCCTGGGAAGTTATTTAACAGATCCTCCCACCTTTCATTCCTCGCCGAAAGCCGTGGTGTGCCTTATCCACAGACTCTTTAAGTTAAGCTTTAAAATAACATGTTAGGCGTGGCCACGGCTTTGGGTTAGCCCAGAAACCTATTTCACACAATTTGTTGTCGGTGAAGTCGGTTTATATATATACATATATATAATTTTACGTGCTTAACCCAATCGTACCTCTCTATCACTTGATCCGCGCTGTCGCTAGCGCGCTCGGCTCAGGCGGAACGTGACAATGAGTCATGCTTTTTCGTGCGTGCAGCCGGTCTCGTTCGATTTATAAGGCGTCACGTCAAATAATATTCAATGTGAAGGTTTTCGTAATAATGAATGAATGAATTTACAGATTCGCAAACGTTTGACGTCGGCGTATGATTAACTTCCGCACTCCCTTGTCAGAGTTTATCTATACTAATATATAAAGCTGGCGAGTTTGTTTGATTGTTTGCTTGAACCCGCTAATCTCAGGAACTATGGGTTCGATTTAAAAAATTATTTTAGTGTCAGATAGCCCATTTATTGAGGATGGCTTATCATCCCGCTAAAATTGAATCTATTTTTTTTTACCTAATTTTAGGCAGACGAAATCGCGGGCACAATCGCAATTTCCGAGGGCCTCATCGAAAAATAGCCGATGTCATGGAAAAAGCGGCGGCAAGCTGGGCGAACCACAGGTCCGTAACATGAAACTTACAAGAGTTCAAACATGCTTCAAAACGAACAAAATGTTGAATTTTTCATAGAATTGGCACGTTTTATTTAAAAATCTTTCAGAACAATTTTGTTGAGGATAATTGTATTTGAACCTTCCCCTTGCTTTTAAACACATGCTTAAATTGAAATGGTCTTCTAGATCCTCCTTATCTCTCTTTCTATATGGCTAGACAATGACATGAAATAATAATGACTATATGTTTATAGTATATGCATTGTAATTCCTTTTAATTTTCTCTTGGATGCTCCATAAATGAGCACATTGGCAAATTTAAGTATTTTTTAAAATTCATTTGCGAAATCGGAGCGTGATATTTATCTACAATATTAAAAGGAGGAGGTCGTGGCCTAATCAGTGGACGGCATTTGAGTCGATTGCTAAGTTAAGTTGCTCTGGCTGCGACCGGGTGATAGATGGGTGACTCATTCTAGCACTGGTTTATTACTTTTTTTTTTCTTTCATTTATTTCAGGCAAAGTAAACCCATATTATGAAGAATAGCTATTATATATTACCTTAGTGGATCTAGTACGAAAATGTTCATCCTAAGTGTAGTGTATACATGGAGGAGGGTAGTTGTTCATAAGGCTATATATACAGAGACAATCGGTTATGCGGGAGAGTTGTGTTACGACCGTTGACTGGATAACAACTATCTAAGTACATTGTGATCAGTGTGATTACGACGCGTGCATACACCTATTTGGTAAGATATAATTACAGTAAATATTTAATAATATTTACGTAGTATCAGTGGATACTACACTAAGTAAAGTTGACTCTTCGACTTACAACGATTCGAAAAGTTCGTGCTAAACCCACTTATTGCTTTAGTCGAAAAATATTTATTTATTCCATTTCCGCTTCTATTGTTAATGCTATCGCTCTGTTTACGGAATCAGGATAATTTGCATACCGTTATATTCATTTATTTAATTGCTCACATATTATACATATAAAAAACACCCCGTTAGGGCATAGCAATCATAATAGCGAAATAAATATTTGTTATAATATACTATTTTAGAATATAAAATCGGAAAGATGGCAGAAACATGTCAAGTTTAATTCGATATATTAGTAAGATAAAATAATTTCGAATAACAAATAGTATAATGTCAAATTATAAAGATAATTCAATGAAAATTAAATTAAAATTTAAAGAAAATCTTTTATGTCTATTAAGTTTATTATACAGGAAGATTCCTTGGATTTAAATAATAGAAAACAGGAGGCCGACAAAAATGTTTTATTATTTTGCGTTTTTTCTATAGTAATGTGCAAATAGAAAAAAATATAAAAATGAAACAGATACTTTAATTCTATTTATATGTAAGATGTTACTTCTAATAACAACTACCAGTGAACGTTCCGTGGAAATCGGTTCAGCTGTTTCGGATAATACCTGATAGATAGGCAGCAATTGTAAAAATGTATTTTTTTCTCATAAGTACTTTATTTATATTTAGGACGTAATACTAAAATAACAAGGTATACTGATTTAATATATAAACTTCATGAATTGAAACATGATTTCTTGTGAATAACGAGAGTCAGTCAAAATATTAATGTAAATAAAAAAAAATTCAAATAATGCATGCACATGCACAACGATATGGCTAGCATTGTCAAAAAGTTATCGCCTCTAACTCTACACGTGGTAGCTCTACGCATCGTAACTCTAAACGTCGTAACTCTACACGTCGTAACTTCATTGACTCTACAAATGAACACCTTTATTATTATTATTAGTCAAAATGTGTAATATGCCTCTATTTACTGTTCATTATGAGTCCACAGAATACGCGTTTTATTTAGAAATATAGAGTAAAATTAAATAAAGATGGGTCTCTAATTCTAATATTTTCTATAAGCGCAAAGGTGTATGTATAAATCTGATTTAATAAACAACATTTTCATTCGGAGCCAAGTCGTCTCAGCTCCCCTTTCGCGAGCGTGAAATGCTAGTAGTCCCTGAGGTCGGCGTCCTTTAAAGAGTCGACAGAGGTACGCCACGGGGGTCAACGAACCCGATATCATCTCTAAACTTCTAGTTATCTGTGGAGGTTTTCTGTGAAAGAACTTAAGAAATCCCGTTCAAGTACTTATACTGTTTTGTACTATATTTGTGCCGAGTTCAGATTAGAGAATATAATCGCTTAGAAATCCAGTGTCACTATATATATATATATATGTTCCCAGTGAACTTCTTACCTATACATATATACAGGACTATATGACAAACGGGCGTCTGTTCCTAAGGTAGACAACTTAATCCCTGTATTATAACACGGGGATATAGGTAACAGACACCTGTTATATACATTTTTTTTAATATATAAATACCTCGATGCGAAACGAATCATTTCGCCTCACTAGTACGAGACAGTATTGGAAACAAATAATGTAAATAACCGAACATCTTTCAGTTTTTGCCAGCGACCGTTCGCATATCGTCACTCCACCTAGCTGGAGGGCGTCCTACACTACGCTTGCTGAGTCGCAAACGCTTGCTGAGAATAATGCATTATTTTAGAACAAATTTTGATAGCAAAAACGGATGAGCCGATCTTAAAAGATGAACATATACTGCCGCTGACTTTGCTTTAGAACTGTTAAAGGGGAATAATTCCGTGATTCCGTATTTTTGCCAAATAATAACAACGCGCGTTTACGCAACGAAAGCTCTCAAAAGGGAAAAAAACCCCCGATTCTGAATCATTCTTCATTGGTGTTCCGCTCCTATTAGCCTTAGCGTGATGATGTATAGCTTATAGTCTTCCTCGATAAACAGGCTATCTAACACTGAAAGAATTTTTCAAATCGGACCACTAGTACATCTTAAGATTAGCGCGTTCAAGCAAACAATCAACTCTTCAATTTTATATATTAAACGTAAAAAGTATAGATATCTTTATTAATAATTACAGGACAAGATTTAGTAATAGAAAATCCAAGAAAGATGACACTGTTTCTTTTTATAACCGTGAGTTAATAGCGCTATTCATTGCGGAACTTCTTGAAGATTACGTATGAGTCCACAGGAAATCCGAACATTTACAATGATTATGTACCTGGAAATGCTGAATAAGTAGAGACTACCGTTTTGCCCAACACGTGCTACATTTGAGTGTACCTAGGAGTCTAATACATATATATAGAATTGATACGTCTGTCTGCGGTTTCTATGAACTGATTTTTGAGGCCGGAATTTTTTTTGGAGCCTACTCCTTAAGGAATACGGCCCGTGGTTCAGATATAAGGTCCGTGGTATGAAAAAGTATGAGTTGTTAAATCGAACATGTGGAAGAGGGACGGAGGGGTACGGAGGGAGAGGGATAGAGTGAAAAGGGGGGGAAGTAGGGGGAAAGTGGGGGGGAGTAAACTCCAGTCATGCCTCGGAGCTAACACACATTTTTTTGCACACGCTTACATTTTTTTATTAATCTGTTAATCTGTTAGTTTGTCATTGCGTCATTTAATTTCTTTTCAAGATAATATTTATTTGATTTTAATACAAATTTTACAGTTTTATGCATGTTAGCATGAGAGTTTTTTTCAACGCCTCAATAAATTATCAAAGTTTATGTTAAAAAATTCTAAATAAAAGTTTATAAAACTGCGCCGATAAAGTCGCAAATGAAAATAATAACAACAAATATCACAACAATCTGTTGAAAAAGGGTAATAAAAAAATAAAGCGTGTATGTTGTGTAAAAAAAATAATTCGGCGGAATTGAAAATGTCCGCCTTCTTTGAAAATTCCGTTACCAATATTTATGCTAAAATACATTGAACATACACGATAAGAAGTTCAATAACTGAAGGCGATTCTCGTAAATTTCGTCATTTACGTGCATACTTGATTGCAGGCGCTAGGTATAAAAAATAAAGATTGTATATATACGGGATATAAATAAATATAAACAGGACTGTATGTAATATGTTACCCGGGCGTCTGTTCTTAAGGTAGAATTAATGTGTATGTAATAACATTAAAAACTTAATGCCTGTGTAAGAGACGCCTGTTATAGACAAATATTCGTTTGTACAAATATATAAATACATATAATACATATAGATAAACACCCAGACTCGAGGCGGGAATCGAACCCGTGACCCCGGAGTGAAAGGCAGGCTCATTGCGCACTGCGTCAACGGGCCAGTTGCTATCTACGAGTATATATACTTATGCGTATGTATAATTAATTTTTTTAACACACAATTAATCATCCTTGATTATACATGTTAAACATTATTATTTTACTAGATTTCACATTTATTTTTTAACATATTCTGCCAATAGTATTGTGGTTTCAAGTAGTATTATAAAAAAAAAACTATTTCGCCTATTTCAGGTGACAGGTGACACGCCATTACAAACATATACAACCCTGACAATTTATGGGCTGCAGGCGTGAAGAAATCTAGCTGTAAAGACTTTGCTATATAGTGAAAAAGTTCTGGCAGAAAGGATGAAATTTTAGCAAAAAAGAAATAACTAGTTACTTTACCTATAAATCTGCGAATAAAAGAAAAAAGTATGCAATATTGTAACCTGAATTCTACTCCAATTTTTTATCGAGCCTTTCACTCCCAAAGAGTGCTCCGAAGCATTATCAAGATATATAATCTAAAATTGTTATTTGTAAAATCACTTCTGCAATTTTAGCGTTTATACACTAACCGTGTAATGGCCCGAATATGACACACACGACCACGATCAGAAGAGAAACTCGGAGCCTTCTCCGTCGAGGTCCACTTCTGAAGGCAACCGTGAGGGTTTCCCGGACATGCCGTGCATCGAAGAAGGAACACACCCATCCTCGGCAACCAACTGGCTGCTCCTGAAAAATGAGATCATCAATTACATATAAATAAAATTAAACTGCACGTCTATAAATGACTCTTTACATTCGTTAATAATACTGTTTTTTGTTAATTTTTATGCGTTCTTTTCTTTCTCCTTGTCTAGTGTCAACGATATACATGGTACAATTTTATATATAAATGTGAAATGGGAGCCAAGTTCAATATTACATGTGCATTTAGTGTCGCCTTCACACACATACACACACACACGGACACACACGTATTTGTGTGTGTGTGTGTGTGCGTGCGTGCGTGTGCGTGCGTGCGTGTGTGTGTGTGTGTGTGTGTGTGTGTGTGTGTGTGTGAGTGTGAGTGTGTGTATTTTAATGTTATAATTATTCAAACTTCTTCTCCAATCATTACAAGGTTTACATATACATTCCAACAGAATATTAAAACGCATAATTCATACAGTCAGTGCAACTTTTTTTTTTCATTTACATATATGGACATCGTACGCATATATAAAAGATTTTAAGCTGTCAACATTTTTCTTTCCATTCATGATTAATAAAGTTCTTTATAAGCGCAATTGAAAAGGTAAATTAAGGTTATTCCAACTTTCTCCGCACCAGAAGCTTTAAAGATTCCAATTCTAATATTGATTTATATCGTCAAAGAAAAATGGCGTTTATATAATTTAGACAAACAGAATGTATGGAAATTTTATGAGCTAAAGATAAAGATCATTTGAGATAGATAATTTTAGAAATCATATCGAAAATAACATAAACACTTAACTATGAACGAAGAATTTTTTTTTAAAAAAGTGGCACCATAATAAGCCAGATAGACACGTGATACCAAAAATCTAAAATCCTGCCGAAAATGTAGGAACACATTAATAAATGTAAATTTTGTTAGACTTGTCAAATCCAAGCTAACATAACAAAAAATAATCCGGACAAGTGCGAGTCAGACTCGCGCACTAATGGTTCCGTACCATCACGTACTATTTTACCAGTTTTTTGTAAGAAACCTTTCAATTTTTTTTTAAATTTAACAAAGCTTCCGCAATTTTTTTTGTAACTTCAAACTTACGGTTTTTGGTAATATTTCTACACTTAAATCAAGATATAGCTTATTACTAAATTTGTTGATTCCGGGTCAACGGGAAGTACCCTATAGGTTTTGGTTTCCTTTGCAAATGTATGGAAAATGTGACATAAAAAGCCATATCTTTTGATTGCGTACACTTAGTGAGATGATTTTATCACAGATTTAAGGAACTGCAGACTTCAGTACCTGATATTAATTTCAACTTATACTATAGCTCTACGCGTTCCTGAGAAAAAGTGTCTTAACAGACATAGACAGACGGACGGACAACGAAGTAATTCCATCAGGGTCCCTTTCTTCTTTTGGAGATACGGAACAGTAAGAAAAAATCTTACAAAAAATGTGGTTCGACTTGCAGAAATCCGTACAAACGACGTGGCATTTATTCATTTCACATCAAAAGTTTCCAGTTTGTGTGACTTTCAAATCGAATGATAACAGAAGCGGCATCCTGCAAACTCGCTATCTATTTTTCATTGAAACCGAAAAATAAATCATTCGCACTACATCCGCGGCAAACGGAATAAATTGACAAACGTATCTCGATAGATCAGCCACATTATACACAAAGAGACGACTGTCAAATTGGCTGCCAAATTCTGTAATCTTAAAGGTATATTTTGCCAATTATAGTAGAATAATTGATAGAATCATGCGTTACTTTGCGGAAATCCATGAAATGCATGAGAAACTAAACTACTTTGCTTTAATCCGCGAATGAATACGAGGGAAAATCGGTGTAATTTATCTGGATCATTTCGAGCGATGCGTGAAAGATAGACGTTCGGTAAAGTACTGTAGATTTCTAGTATAGGCTAGTTACACTAATCGCAGAACACCTCCCTATAACACGGTAGATATTATTCCGCGCTATATAAAAACGCGTTGTAGGAGGATTATCGTACAACACGCTTTGTACTACCCCGAATGTGCGTAATACAATATTATAATATTATATATTATAGAATAATATTAATGCGTTATAAGAGTACCGCGTTATAGGAGGGTTTATAGTATAACTATTATACATATGTATAATAGTCATATTATAAAGAGGCTATATTTTTTAAACGATAGGTTTTTAAATTTTATAAATTTATATATAAATATGTAACCCGCGACCTTGTTCGCATAAAATTAGGTGAAAAAACTGATTCAATTTTAGCGTGATGATATATAGCCTATAGACTTCGTCAATACACTTATAGCCCACTGGCTATCTAACACAGAGAATTTTTAAATTCCTCAGATTAGTGCGTTCAAGCAAACAAACAAAAAAAAGATCTCTTCTCTGTAGATTTAAAAATAAATATTATATTTTATGTGCACTCATGAAAGGTACATAAGGGACTGTCACATGCACATGATCAGGTTCCTGTTTTTTTTTTTTTATATGGATAGCGCAAAATTTACTACTACTGAAGGAACGCCCTCCTCAAGCATTCCATGCTTTTAAAAAATATAATCTGACGATTTTCTGAAGGCAATGTAGCTAAGACCATTACGTGCACCATAAAACCACGCTCCAGGCGTTGTGTACAACCTGTCCTTACCTTAACATAACCTTTTTTTTCGTTTCTGCACTTAATCTAGGTAATCCAATAGATCCCCATAACGCTTTAGTGACTACAAATTTAGCATCGATCCCTTCCCTACTATAAAGCGGGGACGGAGTTTGTACTGAGGACCTTCCCTTTGCAATCTAAGCGGACCTTGGTACTTAACCGGGATAGCGCTTGAAAGAAGAAGAAGAAGAAGAGCGTATTAATAAAAAAAGGCAATATTAATGCTTAAATTACAAAGGTTTGTTTATGTTATAAATACGCTAATTTCTGTGGAAATATTTGTTGGCAATAGTAGATACCAAAGAGTAGTACAAACTTATTTATTAAAATTTGTTGTCTTGCCTATTGCTGCTGCTGCTACTGCTACTACTGCTGCTGCTGCTGCTGCTACTACTGCTGCTGCTACTGCTGCTGCTACTGCTGCTGCTATTGCTACTGCTACTACTACACAACAACACCATCACTAGACGTGACAGCATTGCCGCCACTTCACGCCGATCTCATGCGAGAAAGAGGTACTGGTACTCGGACGCGCCGGCCCAATTCGGCTACAAGCATGGCGCTACCTCTAATTAAATTTCCTGGAGTCTTATTTAATTTTTCCTGCTTTCCATGGATTACTGCTATGAAAAGCTGATTATATTAAATAAAAGATCAACTTACGTACTTTTAAATGGCGAAAAAACACCTTCCTTGTATAGCCTTAAGAAATAACCTTTATGAAACTGTCATATTCAAAGCTCACTGATCTGAAAACATGTGTCAGCTCGTATAGAATATTCATGAACCATTTTACCTATAAAGGCATTTGAAATTAAGCCTTTCAGCACATTACATCTCCAAGCCTTACCAAGAAACAACATGAAGTCACAGCTAGTGTTGGTATTCCTGGTTCTATTCGGTGTTCTGGCCGTTACTTCACAGATGCAGGGGGAGATATACTGCGGAAGACGACTGGCTACAGCTCTGGCGCTGGTCTGTGATGGACACTTAATCAAACGTTCCCGGTACCACAATTTGAACAAAGTCGAGAATAATCGCTAGTATTGAAATATATGCACATTCATCGCTATTCATTGGACGTGCGATGACAATCCGAGTGCGGGTTGCTTTTGAATATTGTCAATATATTTGTTGACAAAAAAAAATAGTATAATATTCCTACGTATTAAGAAACCATAGAAGAAGATCGCACTCAACTCTTAAAGTCCGGCAACGCAACTGTGAGCCCCTTGATAACACAACTATCACTTACCCATTATAAATAACAAAAAGTGGAGAAAAGCGTGTCAGGACACGCTTATAAAGAAGGGTTCCGTATTGAATATGCGATATATGTAGGTATTTGTTACATAGCTACAAAACTTGTAGTTTTTTTATTTAAAGTTTCAAGGGCTAAACGAGCAGGCGGTACACATAAGTGAACACCAACGCCATCAACAGGAGGCTAGCAGATGCCTTTAACGACGAGTTAAGGCCACTGGGAAGTCTCACAAACCGAACGGGACGCGACAGCAATACCAGCACTTGACGTGACAGCATTGCCGCCACTTCAAGCCAACCTTTTGCGAGAAAGAGGTACTGGTAGCCGGACGCGCCAAACCAACTCGCCGGCAGACCAAAAGGACTGCAAGCTAACGTAAGACAGATGGGTCTCCATTAATGCCACCGTGTGATACTAGTCGTGAGATTGTGGGGGCTCCGGGGATGACGTCAAAAGCGGAAGGCAGGGTCACTGCCCACTGCACCAACGGGCCACCCTGCATGTATGTATTATTAGCCTATAACATTATCAGAGGTAGTGCCACGCTTGTAGCCGAATTGGGCCGGCACGTCCGGGTGCCAGTACCTCTTTCTCACCTAAGTGTCTACCGACGTACATGGACATCTGCACGACCAGAAGGCAAACAGATGCGTTGCTGGCCTTTAATGACAAGTTAAGGACACCGGAAAGTGTAACAAACCGAACGAAACGCGACAACAATACCATCACCTGACGTGAAAGCATTGCCGCAACGTCAGGCCGATCTTATGTGAGAAAGAGGTAGTGGTACTGGCCCAATTCGAGTAGTTTACAGTTAGTAGACATCCGCTAATAACGGATTTTTCTATAGGACCAGATTAAAGGAGGTCCAAGGGTTCTAGCGATTTCACGCGGACAAAGTCGCGGGAAACAGCTAGTTCTATACAATTATCATACCCAATCTTCTTGTATCCAATCAATCAAATTCTGCTGGTCGGGGTCTTCTCTGTAGTGTGTGATGAAACTTTGGAAGCCGATTGTGGCCTGTTGTTTGATCTGAAAATTATACATTATGTTATATTATGCCGGAGCCAGACATAGCTTCGGTTGAACGTGAAAGAAAACGGGAATAGGACAATATTATAGGATAATAGAATGTAGTAAGTAACCCAACGTTCGGGCAGGACAGCGTCTGCCGGTCCGCTAGTGTCATATACTCGTTGTTGTGTATGCCCATTTGTTTAAATACATCGTATATTCTTGTTTCACTTCCGACTAAACGTAAATCTAGAAGTGGGTGTCATATCCAGTGGTATTGGAGGTCGAAATAAGCATCTTACGGATTACAGACCGACGTTATACTCTTTCAGTTATCGATTCTTAAAAAATACTTGTAGGTAGTGAAAATGTTCTTACATTTTTTTTTACCGGCATTTTATTTTGTTAATTTTAAATGTGAATACCGAATGCACCAAGGCTGGTGCAAGATAAGTACAATAAGAAAATGTCGGTACGTTCAGCAAAAAGATTCATGTCTTTAATTTGACGATGTCCAACAGACATCACTTTAATTAAGCTCGGGTGAAATGATATATGGCTTTAATAAGCCTGCGAAGAGGTGGTTATTCACAGTAACACTATGTTCCAATATATATTATCCTAGTGAGATATCCAGGGATACTTAAATTCAAGGTGTTTCCCATAATTGTTTGTAATTCGTATTGAACTAAACTAAATTTATATTTTGGGTTGGTGGCATCCCAAGTGAGATCCACCTTGGCCTGTTGAAGAGCGGTGGTTGTGAAGAGACGGGGCTTATATTTGGTTAAGTCCGGCAACTTACTGCATACTTCACGAGGTTCCTGGATAAAAATACCATCACAGTTGTAAAAATTAAATTGATTTTATCGTAAAATATTTCTTAACTTATCATTGAATGTGTGAATTCACATTTTTAGCATTATTTATAAATGTGTATTATTAGCGATGCATATAAATTTTTTTTATACAATGGATTTGTCGTATTGATAGTTAAATACGATTTTCATGTACATTTTCTTATTGTAAAGTTTATTAATATAAACGAAACTTCTTTTAACTAGAGACAGCACCATGCCTGTAGTCGTTTCGGTCTGCAGCCGAATTGGGCCACACATCTAGGTACCAGTACCTCTCTGTCATGCAAGATTGGGGATACATTTAAATCTTAAGTCTCTGGTTCCCGAACTAGATTAAACTGTATTTATACATACATATAGGACAATACGACATACCTGTGTTATAGGTAACAGCTGTCTGTTATACACTAATATTTTTTGGATATATATAAAAAATACATATGGATACACCCCGAACTCGAGGCGGGAATCAAACCCACGACGATGATACTTCGGCGTCGAAGCGAAACGTGTGTTGAGGCACATCGGAAAGTCAGTGTAGTGCTGTGCTTTGGAGGCGGATTCGATGGTTTAGCTTTCGAGATTTTAAACCTATTTTTCAAAATTTATAGTCATGCCTATTGACAGCACACATCAAATATTAATAAAAGCGAGAATAAAAAAATGCTTATATCCAAAATGTTTAAACTAGAGATGCAACGGATATCCGGTAACCTAAAAAAAAAAATGAGGTACTCTATTTAATGGACGTAATAAATATAATCTTTTTTTTATTATAAGATAAAGACAACTAATGTTGAAACTGCACTAAGGGCAAATTTATTCATAAATGAATAAATACCAAATTATGTATTTTTTTAGTTAATTTTACATGGAGGAAATCACGTGCACATGAACTTATTAATATGTAACTCTGTAGAAATGCTTTTCTTTCATGTAGATTGTAGGTAGCCTCGTAAAATACTTAGCTGAAATCTACAAACTTATTACGGGCAAGGTTAGCTAACCTAATCTATTTTTACTATGTCTTTCTTTGTATTACCGTCTTTACTTGTTGTGTAAGATTTATTACAGTCTTAAAATTGTTTATTACAAGTTATTGTAAAAATAACTTTACATGGGATGTACTGGGAAGCTTTATAAATACTACAAGCTTCGATGAAAGCTACTTCTAAAACAAATTATGTTGTTACTCAGTTATGTTTCGTTTGGATTTGAGTGGGATTTATAATATTTTTCTTTTTGGCATACAACTGAGAAGGTTGTAGCTTAATCAGTGGTCGGCATTGAGACGATCGCTAAGTTAAGCAGTTCATACCGCGGCCGGGCGGTGGATGGGTGACCCATTCTAACGCCGGTTTTCAGAAGTCCCGATTAATGTTACTAAGTGTTATGCTATGGATTCCGGGGATGACGTCAGGCGGCAGTCGGTTATTTTAATTTGCCCCACAGGCCCATCCTCCGAAATATAGGTGGACCCTGGTATACATCTCTAGTCTATATTTTACGTGATACTAGAATTCTTTCACAAAACAATGGTTATAGTATTTCATATCAAATGAAATGTGTTTTTTTATTGTCTTTAATACACCAACTTGACATACACTTCTTAAAGACTGTATTACTAAGCACTTTTATTTACACGGATAATCACAAAGCGTCATGGGTACGTGCCGTCCAATAATTTAGCACGACCTTAAGTACTAAATAAAGGCTGACACTAGTACACACCCTACACAAGTAACATTTCGTAATAGAAAAAAAAGAAACATTTCTGCCGTCATTTTGTCTATGTGCGTGATGAGAATTAACAACAGTAGCGTCTTTTATATTCAAAGACAACGACACAACAGCGACATCCTCACGACCGATCGTTATAAGAAAGCCCATTTGTTTCAAATATTTTGCCGTCATTTGGCGGTTGGGCCTGAAGAATTTAACAAGGGAACTTTATTTTATATTCAAAAATAGGATTCGCAAGAACCATTTTTCAAACTACTTAATAAAAAAAGAAACATTTTACCAATTTTCTCGGGTGCGTGATGTGAATACAAAATTGATGTATTTCACATTTAAATGTGAAATACATCAATTTTGCCCTTAAGGGCATGAAGGATTACGATAAGGACATTTTGGATTTGTTTTAAATTTCTTTTGTAAACTCATCGTTTTAGAAAGGACTCTTTCAGTATTCTACTCTTACTTGTCGTGATTTCAAATAACTTGCGGCTATATCTGGAAAAAGTTTTCATTGTATCACTGTCGCTTACTAACAAATAAACGTGAAGGAATAAACACTACACAAGATACAAATGACGTATGCACTCAAATAACCACTTGTTTTTGTATTTAATATTAAAATATGAATATTGAATACATACATGTGACTATTTTTTTTGGAAATATATAAATTCATACATATTGATAATACACCCAGACTCGAGCTAGAAATCGAACCCATGACCCCCGGAGCAGAAGGCAGGGTCACTGCCCACTGCGCCAACGGGCCAGTCAATGAAGATTCTATGAACAATAATTAATTAATTTAACTGCCTTATAGTCTATCCCGAAACTTCTTTATGATTCCATTTATTATCAAATTTCAAAAAAGACTGAATTAGCTGAACTTTAAAGGTATCAATGATTTGATAATTGTAAAGAAAACTAACCAAATGCGAATGTTGCTGTTAAAAAATGTTATAAACGCGACAGTTTGTACACATGGATGTATGGATGTATGTATGTTTGACGCTCTTTCAGGGAAGAACTATTGAATGGATTTTAATTAAACTCTACAATAATATAATTTATACATCACAATAACACATATGCTATAAAGTATAAAGATATTGTGTGAATTGTCCGCAATATAAAGATAAATGTCAAGTAAGTACGAGAAAATTCTGGCATATGCGAGCTATGCGCTGCAAAAACCGTTAGAGTTACACATATATAGTGTATGAAGGAAATGTTTATCTTAAATAGTTCTACATAAAAGCTCGCGACAGCATTTATCTATATTTCATGTTTAAGCCATTAACGTGAAAATAGTGAAACATTATGAAACGGAAACGGGGAAAGGGAAAGGAAACGGGTACGCGGACAATATTATAGGGCTAAAGAATGTAGTAAATAGTAAGTAACCCAACGTCCGGGCAGGACACCGCCTGCCGGGTCCGCTAGTAGCATTATATTTCTAAAAGATTTGCAGGCGAAGTTGCAGCTAGTTAAAATTAAATGCCACCCATTAGAGAAAGGAATTAAAAATTGAAATACATTATAAACCACCGCCCGTACTGGGTGGGTAAACCCGCCCTTTTTGAAATCCTATTCCATTGAAAAAAAAAGCATTTTGGTATTTCGCAACCGCTTAATAAAAGGTTGCAAATACAACCGTCAATTAAAACCACGTTTAGTGGGAAAGATCAATAGATTCATCGATTATAGTTTTTCTCTACCATTCCCCAAGTAAATCATTCCAAAATAGCCCAAGACGAAAAAATATGTTGTTTGGAAATCATCTCTATTATAAAGGTATTGGGTCTATTTTGCTAGTAAATTGATCGCTTAAAAACTTTAAACATAATTTAAGCAAGTTTATGTAAAGACCATACCAAAACACATAATTGCTAGGTCCGACGAATGATCGCGAATTACCGTTTATTAGGATTAAATAGCTACCAATATTATGTCAGACTGTCAATCAATCCTATCGACTAGTATTATGCCGGAGCCAGACATAGCTTCATTTGAATGATCATGTAGTGTGACCGGGGCATTTGTGTAGCTGCGCAAAGTTTTGTATTACTTTGTAGTCTTCAAGGTCAAAAATGTAAAAATACTATGAACTATGTCTAGCTCCGGCATTATAATATGTGTCCATAACTATACCATAAAACCTCAAATAAGCTAAAATTTCTTAACTAAAAAAGCAGAACGCTCTTTTACTTTGTGATAGTTGGAAATTAAATCTAAATATGTATTTTTATTGTATGTTAATTGAAATTAAATTGAAGGCAACGATGTGCCAGCGTGGCATTCAAACCTTTTTTATATGTTACAAAGGGCATACGAGTAGGCCATAAGTGACTAGCAACGTCCATGGACATTTGCACCATCAAAAGACTCGCAGATGCGTTGCCGGCCTTTAAATAGCGGTTATGGTAGATAAATTAATAATTAATAAAAACGTTCCTTAGGTATAACTTAATGCCTGTGTTATAGGTAACAGCCGCCTGTTATACACAAATATTTTTTTAGAAATACCTAAATACATACATATGGATAATACACCCAGAGTCAAACCGAACCGTACCCGAGGATTCGAGGGAATCGAACCCACGACCCCCGGAGCGGAAGGCAGGGTCACTGCCCAAAGAGCCACCGGGTCATTCAAAGATCACCGGGAACTCTCACAAACCGATAGAAACGTGATAACAACACCATTACTTGACGTGACAGTATTGCCGCCACTTCACGCCGATCTTATAGCAACATTAATCGGGTCCCACTGTTTTACGTGCCTTCCAAAGCAAGAAGGAGATCGAATATCAATTATAAACCAGTGCTAGAATGGGTCACCTATCTTTATATAACCCAGTTGCAGCAAGAGCAACTTAACCTAACGATCGACTAAAATGCCGACCACTGATTAGGCCATCACCTTCTCAACATTGTTAACAATAACGCAAGAAAAATATTTGTAAACCTTAAATATATAACCTTTTTGTTATCACTCCAATTTAAGCGCAA
>JANCMC010014160.1:78463-105258 GCA_024363005.1 Charaxes varanes
AACTTCAGTATCTTATCTAGTTTTGACGCGTGGACAAAAGTTATAGCTGTCAAATTAAACGGTCAAAATCTGACCAGCGTCAGTTCGGCGCTGAAGTGGGTAATAAAACACGATTTATAGTGTCCACGCGTCAATAACGCTTTGACAAAACGATTAGAGGCCTCTTACTTTACAAAAGAAAGGGTATCCTAGCTCCTTATCTATTAGAAGAAAAGAAATTTAAACTTTAAACCGAACGATACAGAGTAGCTTTTTAATGAAACTATCGCATTGTTCCTTACGTAGTTTTATTTTAGCGTATTAAATTGTCAAGTAAACAACCTTCAACTTTAAATTAAACTTTACAAGGTTGCTTTTTCATAAAACTCGTTTCTGCTTACTTACGTGAATTTGATATAGCATATTAAATCGTAACTTAAAAGTATAAGGTCTGGTTTTGCTTCAGATTGAAGTTCTAACATTGTGATATACTTAAAATGCTTAACTTTACTTATTGACACGTAAGGTGTTAAGTTATAGTTTTACTGATAACTTTGGAAAGATTTAAAACAGATCCTTTTAAAAGATTTACATGAGCTTCTGTTTTAATAGTTTCGTTAAGTGTTTGAAGACTTCTTAAATGGATTTGAATTCGCTACCTTAGTAAAAGTTGTCCGTATTTTATATATAGACCAGAGGCCCTAGCACGAACATTATGAAGCGTAAAGTGTTGATGAGTCAACTGTATTTGGCATAAATATGTTCGTGCGAGACTCAGTGGAGGCAAGTCTTTATCATATCACGCTTCTAATCAATGATAATGCCATCCTTGTTGACACTAAGATCCGCTGTGGGTCTAGCACTAATATTCTCAAAGTCGACTCATACATTTCAAACGGTTCGAAATGTTCGTGCTAGGAACTCAGGTTCAACCGGCGACTTCTCCCGCGTTGTTTTCTTCGCCTTTCAACCCCTATTTCATTCCCTTAAAATTTCAGTTTCGCGACATAAGCCTATGTTTTTCTCTAAGGTTCAATCTGTCTTTACCGAAATGTCGTTTCTTATTAGAAGCCTCGATATCCAAACAGGGCGCTTGGTACGAACATTTTTCGAGTTATTTTTTGCATTTTTTCCTCGGTGTTTCTTGAAGGTAGTTTGTTTTTAGAGTTCCGCAGTACTTACAAGGAACCTTTGTAATTTCACTCTGTCCGTTCGTCTGCCCGTAAAGTGGTCGCCCCCCTAGAATTTACAATTATTAAACGTAGAGACTTGAAATTTTCCATGTTAATAGAACATGCTAAAAACTCATTAGGAAAAATATTTTGAATGAAATCGGACAATAACTTATGAAGTTATTTAACAAATACGTTTATAGCGTATCAGATACGGAACCCTTCTACATAAGGATGTCTTGATACGCTCTTGGCCATTTTTTGTTTGTTTATGAGTTTGTTGTTTTTATTAAAAATTATTTATTAGGGAAGTCGGTTGGAAGTCAACAAAGTATCAAAAACATTAAATCGGTTCATGTGTCATCACTTCATCATCATTACTTCATCGCTAATACATTCATTCATTCATTCATCTCTTAATACAATAGTTTACATTAAAATTCTACGCGCCCTTGAGCCTAAACGGCTTTTCTGGGCACTGCACATTCTTCCCAAGTACCAGTATATCTTAAACTATGTACCTACGTGTTATAAAACACATCAAATGTTTATCAAGGTACAAAGTCACAAAATTTACCTCTTTATAATATTAGTATAAAAATTAGTCTATAGTGTTATAAAATATAAATAAAAAATTCGCACACTTCTGTATATAAACTATAAGTGTGCCAAATTTTAAACCCCTCCGTCCGCGCAAATTTCCTAAAATGGCATCGAAAGTTTTCGCTTCACGTATTAATATATAGAAAATTGACTGTCACCCGCGAATCTGTCGGCGTTGAATTAAATGATTTTGTTGAATTTCGAGGATTTGTTTACGCGGACTTAGCCCCTGTTGTTCCTTCATTATTATCTTTTATCTGTTATATTGTATTATATTATATCATATTACTATCATTCATTCTAATCATATTAGCCATTAGGAATTCACTACTAAATGTTTAAATTTTAAGGCTCGCCATTCCGATCGATCTACCGCTATTCTTATAACGTTTACTTCCACCGTTGAGCTAACAAATTCTATTTCTGGTTTTTAAATATGCGACATCCTCCGTGTTTTGAAAAGCACGTAAACCATAAGATGATTCATGTCACTGAGTGATAATAGCCGTGACAGAGTAGAGATTGTGGGTGTTCCGGGGATGACGTCAGACGGCAATGAAGTCATTCGTCACTGTTTCGGCACTACTTTACGATTGGGCTCTTTTGATGGATACGTATAAAAAACATTACAAAATCCCAGAGGATGTTGTTGTCTCGTCATCCAGGTGGTGGTCCGCGGAAGCCAAAATATGGTCCGCGAATGATTTTAGATTTAGCGGGTAGTGAGTCAGAAGAGTGCGGGTGGTGGGGGCAGTACGCGATGCCGTGTAAGGGATATAATGCCGTGTCAGTAATTTATGTCATTTCTTATTGAGTTTTTAATCAAAGTTTCAGTTTGATTATTACAGTCCTTTTTATTGTACCTAAATTGTAGTCCCTGCTAACAAGAATAATATGAAAGTCGTCCATCACCAAGAAAAGGTTGCAAATCCCTGGTCTATACTAATAAATTATAGTATTATGGATAATTAGCTTTTTCTCGTGTCTTCATAGGCCTAAATTGCGAGAGCCCTTAGACCTTCTTAAAATGACCCTATCGAAGAGTCCGTTCTTAGCAAATGTCTCCTAACTATAAAATACCATCTTGCCAAATTTCATCATTGCACGTCCCGCGGTTTTCGAGATTTCCTGTTGACGTGACTTTTTCCTGTTGACTTGACTTTTTCCTGTTGAGGTGACTTTTCACTTTTATATATAAGATATTGTGTTAAATTGAGAAAATTTGTATTCAAATTGTCTCAATTTACGAAATAATTATTTTGCATCCGGCTTTATTGTAATTAAAGTTGTTTCACACAAAAGAATATTCAACTTAATAAATATATTGGCACCCTGCAGAGCAGCAATATCAATGTTCGTGATATAAATTGAGTTGGCAACTTCCTTGACTAAATTTAGTGTTCAATACCTGTCATGGAGTAAAAGGATTTTAACAATATATGTACCTCCATAAAATATTGTTAAACAAATTGTTAGGCAATATATTCTCAACTGCTTCTAAAATAGGGTTGTAATTATTTGAGTTTCATCGGCATATTATTTTTATTTTTACGCCTAGTTTATACATTACAGAACCTGAAATATTTATGACAAAAGATAATATATAAACGTATCATGTAATAAATATCCTACTGATATTGGAAAAGGAACTACTCTATTGAGTACCTGTGTTCTAGTGGAGCAGTATTTAGAACACAGGCCTTCAAATATTTCATATGTACGAGGTTTACTCATTAGACTGTAAAGCCATAACCACCCGAAATCCTTGAAGATGTCTATAAGTCTATGAATAAGCACGCGTTTATGTAAATTCTAAACATTAATATATTTATTAGTCGGAAAATGCTGACAAACAAGACCAGGAGGCCTACCATCACCGTCTATTGCGATTCATTTGACGACCTAAACTGAACTGACTCGCAATTTTCATACCACCTGCTGGCCTTCTGGTCGTGCAAATGTCCATGGGCGCCGGTAGGCACTTCGGTGCTTGCTGCCTGCTCGTCTGCCCCCTTGTAACATAACATAAAAAAAAATCTATACTAATGTATAGAAGTATAGATTTCCAACAACTTGGCGAATGGCTTTAGGAACAAAAAAACGAAGGAGTCATTTAGTAGCGCTAAAGTTTCTGAATAAAACGTACGTTGAATGCACAACAGAACACTTTTATACGTATCAAATATTGATTAATATGTATAAAAAAATTGGTATTAAATTCAATAAATGTAGAAAGAGGAATCAAAGCGGAAATGTGTTTCGCTCAACCACTGGGAGCTACAATCAGAATAATATAATTCCGCCTGTGTCAATTCAAACAAACGTAAAACAAGTATATAAGTAATCTCACAACATACAAGCGTTTTACAGGAATAAGCTCAACTCAAAGGCTATAAAATGCGAGACTGAGCGATATTATATTACAAAGCTGAGATTAAAACGAATCCCCCGTAAATACTTCATACTCCTCACGCCGCGTATGAAGATTAATACGTTAAAAAAAGCTATGATTTGAATATGGTTATGAAAACATCGATCTTAAATTATAAAACCAGTAAAGGTGGTAACAACTAACACAATGTGACAATAAGTGTTAATAATTGCAATAAACTAATACAACATATGTGAGTGTAAGTGGTTTGATGTGTGAAAATGCAAAAATGACTTCAGATAGTTGATACAGAGTGAATTTGGCAGTAGCAAGATGATGGGCAGGTACGACGGACGGGTACTCTCCATCGTGTTCAGTACTCTGCTGCTGGGACGGGCGATTGCTGGTAAGTTTGTTGTTTTAATTACTTGTATTTAGTACAATAACTCGGCGGTATTAGGGATAACTCTTTTATATACCAAGGGGCAAAAAAATTCACCCGAATGATAACTCATAAGCAACTGCACTGTCAGAAGCTTTCGAGAAATGAATCTCTTTTCTAGAAGGTCCCTTAATGATATGACTGCAGAATCCAGTCCTGAATATCAAATCTTTGAAGTTAACAAACTTGCTCAAAGCGTTTGTAAAATATAAATGATTTTTTTATGTCTTCAATATTGTTTCTCTCCATAGCTCTTTAAATAAGATATATAGAGTATAATTGTAGCAGGTAAGATACTATAACAGGGCGGAATAGTGGAGACTTTATAAAAAATATACTTTGATGGAAGCAGGGGTTTTAATTAAAACATAGTTCTAAAGAATTAGCAAGATGGACACTCGGTCCAGCGTCACCACCTCGCGCGCGTACAGCGCCATCACAGCTTCTATCACAGCTAAATGTGCACCCTGAAAATACATCAATGTTGACGTCATAAAAACAATTTATAGTAAAGTTTAAAAGAGAGAAAGCAGTTTAAGTGGTATATTTACTATTAATATATATTTTTTTAAGTTACAAGGGGCAAACGAGTAGACGGTAAGTGACTACAGACGCCCGTTGACATCTGCCCACCAGAAGGCTCGCAAATTTAGGAATAATTAATTATTTATTAGAGGCAGCTTAATTAAGGTTAAGATGAGGGCACCGCACGCTCTTCTAACCTATCTGTTTACATTAGGAGTACATGGACACTGGTTTATATCAATTTGATCATGAACTCCTGTTAAAAACAGAAAGGTTAGAAGATTGAGGTTTTAAACATCTTGGTTATTTTTTGTTTAAATCAAAAAAACTTTCTCTATTATAGCAATAAAAGAATTAGATGCAACGACGGATCAATATACTCAGGAAGTTAGTTGAACGGCGTCGTTTTAGAAGGAGCCTAGGCACTCAATTCAACGTGTGATTAAGCCACTTGGCTGCGACATATATGTATCTCACAGGTGAAACTTAAACGTAAAAGTTGAATTAAGAATATGATGGATTACAATAAATTAATTTAAATGAATAATTATTTGTAATTTTAATTTGAAGGTGGATTTCATTTTTTCATAATATACTTCTTACTCTTCTCAGGTTAGAGGTCGCCGGGTCTAAATTGTACTATGTGCTTAAATAAAGCTATATACAAACTTTGAATCCTTTGTACAACATTGTTACAGCACATGATTACGCTTTGACACAAGTTAAAGTAAAATTTATACTTGTGAGTGTAAATCGTTTGGCACTGGTGTGCGTGAGATTTTATTTTTATAATTAATTATATACAAATTTTGCACACCATTCCACGTAGAAACTATAATTGTGCCAAATTTCATACACCTCCGTCCGTGCAATTTTCTTAAAACGGGTACCGAAAGTTTTCGTTGCACATTAATACATGTTATATAATCCTATTAAGATGAACATAATAAAAGTTCATGTGTTATTCTATTCATTTCATTTTATGTCAAGACCTCAAGTATATTTACACATTACAGTTGTTATAAAGAACTTTGAACAAATGACTTGTCAAAAACTTATGTCGTGGATTTACATTTTTATGCGGTCTTATCTATATCTTTAATTTAATGCAATTATTATTTTATGGAGATTACACTTTAAGAGTAAATATTAAAATAAGCTAGTATTACCTGGTACTGAACCCTTAATGCACGAAGTTTTTTTTATAATTCCCTAGTACTTGTGATCCAAGTGTAGGTTTGAGGAATCCCTTTAACGTGTACCCGAACACTCACATCCACTGCCCGTGCTACCTTCCCTGCCCAACCAGTTCGGATCTGATCTCATTCTATAATGTCCTTCTATTAGTCTTCATCATGGTGATGGTGAAAAAGCTTACTTCTTCGAACGTCTCTAAGTGTGCTAATAAATGGTGCTTTACTAAATTACATCTTCCTACATATATTTAAAATAATCGCATATCAAAAGTGGCTCCTACCTGAGGCGCGCCCTTGGACTCGGCGCCTGGGGCGGCCGCCCCATTCGCCCTATGGTAAGGCCGGCCCGAAACACCTGTCTCTTTCATATAATAAAAAACTGCAAACTTTCATAACCCTCAATCCAATTACACAACTTACATGTAATTTACATAATAATCTAGATATACGTCATTTTGATAACATCACATGAAAACTTTGGACTTGTGTTTTCCTTTGAACATGTTACATGAAGTGACAGGAAAATTACATCAAAAGAAGGGACATATCAATCCAATTGTTATGATTTAATATTTATTATGTACCTATAATAGCGTTGGAAACTGAACGGAATTCATAATTAATTAAGTTTTTAAATGTATTTTCCACATGCTGGTATATCTTTGTATAAAATAAAATAAAATAAATACTAATAACTAACATGTAGTAGAATACTACATAGCCAATAAAGATTTAAATTTAAAAAAAAAGTGTTAGCACAGAGTCACGACTGCAGTTTAACCTTTACACAGCACAAAACATTTAATTTTACTTCTCATAAATGTAGTAGAATACTAACTAGCCAGTAGGGTTTTAAATTTAAAAAAAAGTGTCAGCACACGCACGTCTGGAGTTTAATGGACGAAACGTTTAATTTTATTCTCCATAAATTTTCACACGCGTGAATATGAAAACCGATTCTTAACGAGAGGAATCTACAATAAAAAAATATAGTCAACTCCGGGAATGCCGACAGAAGTGAAAACTGGAACGTACAGAGGTTACATTCCACCAAGTGAAACGTAGCCAGAAGTACGGTAACAGTGTCGCGAGTTCAATAGTTTTTCCCATCTCAAAAATACCGAATGCCCAGGAGAAAAAAAAATCGATTTGAGAACCTTTTTCTTCGCACGCTTAAGTGACCTAACTCAAAAAAGCTGATTTTTGGGATATTAGCTTGCCTTCTTTCACATCAGAAATGGACGCGTAAAGTATGCGAGGTGGTATGCGCTGAGCTCGAGGTCTGGTGGGAGGTGGTGCCTGTGCGATTCGTGCTTGACCCACCCTTGCTGCTGCTACCTCATTCTCGGAGGTATGTTTGTAGACCTAACTGCCACACAAACTAATTTACATTCAAATAGCTAAGCGTTCTAGGTGAGATGCATTATCAGCAGGACCTCAGAGGCGGTGCCGATCTCTGGCAAATGATGTGCTCACTTTTTGAGGGTCTTTAATGGCCGCTTCGTACAGATGAATAAATCGTTGCGATTTAAACGTGCAGCATAAACTGCACATTTTCATCGATCGGTATTAAAATTCGTTGTTGATTTTTTAAACAGTTTTATCGTTGCAACCGCTCTTTACGGCGGTTCTTCGTGGAGCTTGCTTTACGTGTGATTTAACTGCATAGTTTAATCGTAGCGCTGTGCAGGTTTATCACAAGAAATTATCGATGCGTGTGTAGTGGGTATAAGTCACTGTAAGCTGGGAAACAGTCCGGTGGTTCCGGACCGCTATGACTTATAGCCGTGTGTGAAGTTCCCAGAAAATCGAGAGGGTCATATGATCAAATACCATTATTTGTATGACTTGCCCCCACAGCCACATCCTCTGCAATCTAAGCGGACCCTGTTAGTAGACCGCGATATGAAAGAAGCATAGTAGAAGATTCCCTATGATTCGTTTATATATTAATAGCAGTTTCCCGCGACCGCGTTCGTGTAAATTTTAGAAGCTCTCAAAAGGGAAAAAGTCCTCCCGATTTTGAAACATTTTTCATTAGTACTCCACTCGTATTATTGTTAGCATGATGATATATGGCTCGATAAATGGGCTACCTAACACTGAAAGATTTTTTCAAATCGGACCAGTAGTTACAGAGATTAACGCGTTCAAGCAAACAAATAAACAAACTCTTCAGCTTTATATATTAGTATAGAAGTTCACCCCGACAACGTCTTCTAGTGAAATATAAAGAAAAGTTGAACGTCCCTGGCTTGGATGACGAATATCACACACATCCAATTGTAACTTTCTTTATTGTTGCTCAACATTCGTGTGACGCATTATACATATTTCCGTTTTTATTTCAATATTAACACAAAACAAACAATAATCTGGAACATAACATAGATTAATCATTTGTTTAAATAAATATTGTTATAATCTTGTGCTACTTTACTATATTATTACACATTCTAGTTTTTTCCGTAAACGCCTGCTAATTTGGCCTTATATATTTTAAACCAACTGACCCGTCCTGTCTTGCCCGAATTTAGGCTCGCCTGCTACTGGCCAAATAAGAAATCTCCCTTATGTCTTCTACAAGAGACGTTAAACTGACCGAAGGTTTCATGAAATAATGGCGTGCCATATTACTATCAGTCGTACGAACGTCATGATCTATTTGAAATATCAAAGAAATCTGCATTTTTTACTATTTTGAGATAATCTGTAGACGTTTTTCTTTTAAACCTATCCTTAAATAAGGGAAATGAAAAAAAAAATCAACAAAATTTAAAACGGCCCAGCTACTTTCGAGTCTTAGCGAGACTAACGAACGACGATTGATTTTTATATATTAAGATATAATACGGCCAAATTAGCTGGCGGTTAATCTAAGGTAGTTAACCACTAGGCTCAGAAAGAAGTTGCTGACCATTGAGATATGAGTATCTTCTTTTCTTGAATGTACTTTAGGTCCTATCGATTTAGGAACATTGATTACAAGCGTGTAAAGGTCATGATAGCTTCTTTCAATTAGACGAGACGTTCGCTTTATAGGGTTCCGTAGCTCTACAAAAAACCCTTATAGTTTCACTCTGATAATCCATCGAACCGTCCGTCCGTCAGTCCGCCAGCAAGATGGTATCCACTAAGGTATTGAAACTACTAGATATAGACACTTAAAATTTTCCATGTCGATAGGACATGCTAAAAACTCTCTAGGAGAATTATTTTGAACGAAATCGGACAGTAACTTTTGAAGATATTTAACGAACACCTTTATCGCGTATAAGATACGGTACCCTTCTGTATAAGCCTGTCTTGACACGCTCTTGCCCACTTTTTTCTTTCTATATAACTTGGCCAACCTTGGCTACCATAAGTCTCGCAAAGGTAGTGTTCGTTTCTTCAGGATACCCGAGTTATTTTAACGTAGGAATATCGATAACTGATTACATACCATGTATAGGCCATAATAGCTTCTTACTGTTAGGCGAGACGTTCGCTTTTTCATATAGAACTAAACAGCTTAAGCAATCACTTTCGTAAGATGAGGACGAAGAAAGTTAACTTTAGATTCGAGACACAACCGTCGAAAGGTATTATATCGGCCGCGTGAAAACGCGCCGCGGAGTGAATCCGTAATACGATTTATATTTCGAGATGTCTTACGCTTTCTTCGCTGTCTATTTCAATGAAAAAAAAAAGCAAGCCAGTGAAAGTGAAAATAAATGAATCATTGCAAAACTGGACGCAATCGGCTGTATTTTGGAGGAAATTGTATTGAAGATACGAAATTCTTTGCAATTCATGAATTCACTGTCAAAAAAACCATGGGTTCTATTTTGATCTGATATACTTATATAGACGTAGAATCCGCAAATACTTTGTACAAAGATAAAACCTAACATTTCCTGCAAACTCATAGTTTAACTTCAAGCCGACCTAGTAAGCTATAACTAAAAATACATAAAGAACTTTGTAAGAGAAAACATGACAAATAGTACAAAAAAGAAGCAAGTAATTGCATTTGTTATATAAATTAACCTTGAATTCTTAAAGAAATATTATTTGTTCAAGATACGTGGAATATAAATGAACAAATTTCGATTGTTTCTTGGAATATACAGTTTATATCTTAGCACGATCAATTTATACAATTTAAAACAAAACTAATTATACAATTAAGGTACAATACACAAATTAAAAATGTTAAATACCAATTAAGAATACAAGACGAGCTCGTTAAAGTCTTTTGTATCGACAACGGCGCGGCGCTTCGTCGATTCTGCAAGTGGCATTTACTGCATCTAGTTGATATTTATTATTTAAGGTATGTATATGTTTTTATTTAACAATTAAGCCTATTTTAATATCTATACACAAAAACAGCTCAATAAAAGGACAACCATTGATCTTAAATTTTGGATTATATTTATTACTTTAGACGAAACCTATTTAACAAATTCAAGATAAAGACAAAAGTGAAACCTAATGGGCACATAATCTTGGATAAAAATCATTTTGCCTAGAGGCACAAAGATGGCAGTCATATATTAAAAAGATATGTTAATAATTCTAGTTCACTTACAGTTGAGACAGCTTTTCCAAATATAAATCTATATTGACTGACCCATTAGCCCAGTGTGCAGTGAGCCTGCCTTCCGCTCCAAGGGTCGTGGATTCGATTCTCGCCTCGAGTCTGAGTGAATTATCTATATGTATGTATTTATATATTTCTACAAAAAAGTATTTGTGTACAACAGACGTCTGTTACAACACAGGCCTTAAGTTGTCTACCTTAGGAACACACGTGCGCGTGTCATATAGTCCTGTGTATATTTATTATCTACCTTGCCCAATCTATGAATCCTGAATCGTCAGTCTCTGCTGACCTACAATCTTCATCTAATCAGCACTTTAAAGGCTGATATTTCAACTTCATTTACATCTAATAGGTGGTTTCCATCATGGCCGATTCAAAACAAACAAACGAGTGGTCTATAAACTAAGTGCATCATGAACATCTCGCACATAACCAGTGTCCGTTAATCAAAGGTCGTGTTTGTTTGACCTTATTGCATTTTGCATTTAAAGACTAACCAAACGGATGCGCGGGATCCGCATTCCTTTGACCTGGGAATCCTTCCTATACTTATATATGTCAGGCAGGAATATTTATGGATTCAAAGATAAGTATATAATTTTAAATTACAGAGCGTAGGCTTCTGCGTAATTTATTGTAATAAGTTATTAAATGTTAAGGTGGCTCGGTAACAATTATATCTTCAACCTTCCATTAATATTTATTACCATCTGATTAGCAAACTTCGTTTGTGATGTTTGACCTGACATGTGCATATCAGCGCAGTCATTGTATACGCATTTTAAGTTTTTGTAATTTCCCATCTAATAACCAACGTAAGAAAAAATGGATTTTATTCATAAATTTGGCCAAAACGGGACGGACAATGTTTTCTAGATTAACTAATTTATATAGTAAAAAGTGAAGCGACAACTTAAGGTACCATTTTACGAAAATTGCGCACACGGAGGAGTATGGAATTTGGCACAATTGTATTTCATAGAGGAAAGTGAGCAAATGCTAATATTTTTTTTATAATATGCAATATCAATATATTAAATAATTAAAATATACCGACACGTGCACCAATGCCAAACGATTTACACCATATATACACACACGTGTTGGATACGTCAAAGCCTAAGCGTATGTTATATTACTGTCAAATTTTATTTTTCTGTGAATACAACAATATATGTCGTTGTACGCAAAAAAGTTTGTAGGCGAATTTAGACCAGCCGGAGATCTCTATTATTGAATACTTACCTTGTAGATGCAATTATGTATATATATCACATGTTGTAGATATACCAGACTTACCTGTGAACAAAAGCAAAAAATTATTAATAATATTATCAAAGATATTTAATACAAGCTGTTACAGGTAGCGCCACGCTTGCAGTCCTTTTGCTCTGCAGCTAAATTGGTCCGGCGCTTCCAGGTAGCAGTACCTCTTTCTCACATAAGATCGGCGTAAAGTGAGTGAGTTTGTGAGAGCTCCCGGTGGCCTAAATCCTTCTTTAAAGCGGAGTAATATCACAGCACAGTACACAACAGCCCCCCACTGGTATATTAGTATTAGCACTGGGGTATTCTGAGGAAGACATGTGCAACAGTTTAGTATTAGGCGTTATTATAATGCCGGAGCCAGACACAGCTTCATTTGAACGATCATTTCAATGATCATGTAGTGTGGTCGGGGACTTTGTGTAGCTGCGCAATGTTTTGTAGAACTTTGTAGTCTTCAATGACGTAAATGTACAAAAACTTTGAGCTATGTCTGACTCCGGCATAAGTATAAATTATGATTAGCAGCTGTGTAGTAATTAATCCTTTTTGAGACAAACCACAACACCATATGTTTTCAAGTTTATTTTTGTGCAGTAGAGATAAGGTTTTAGATAAAGTGTTGTTTTATGACTGAATAAAGAGTTGTAATCTGATTTAAAGGGAAGTCTACAGATACTTGATAAATATGTAATATAATGGCATATAATGGCAATAAAATGGCATATCACATTATGCCATACAATCCACAGTATAACATTGTAGAATCCCTCACCACCTACAATCGTGCTAATAAATAAATTGATTTAATTTTGTCCCTTATAAAATTAAAAAAATAAATTAATTAAAACACACGAACACATATAACACCGACCCTCACCCACACTAGCAGTTTTATCATCTAGTCAAATCTTGTATGATCCCACTAAAGCGGCTTTAGATGTCCTTTCTATAAGAACTTATGATAGTCCTCGACAGGCCAAGGTCAAAAAGGTTGTACAGGGATTTGCTGGTTTGATTAAACAGGTAAAGATAACTTGAATTATAGGTGACGACGGTAAATGTTTTTGTATCTGTTTTTCTGGAAATATACTTGATTTTAAACATTTTCTCTTCTTTCCAATATTTTTCAGACAGAGGCTTATTCGGCTCTTATACATTTATCGTAGCGATATTGTTAATATTTCATGTACATTTTAATATATTCATTAATTATTTTCCGCGTGACATGACTAAAATGGAAACTGCGTTACTACGCTAAATCCCAAACATACTTGTGAATACATGTGAGTTAGGTAGGATAGAGCATTTAATTTTCAACTTCATCATAATTTCGGCTCATTCCTGTCAAAAAGTAGCACGGAATTCAAAAGCGAATGACTACTATTAATGTTGGAAGCAACTCGCCAACATTCTTTGCAGAACGTTTCTTCCATACCCTACAAAAACCCGGCCTTGTTACGGAATCTGACGTGGAAATATTAAACGAAGCGGCCTCTAATTAGAGGACTACATATATATCTAATATGTTAGTTCCTCTCTTAAGGTTGTCCTTCGACAGAGACATCCCCTAATTTCTTCCACGATCCTTCGTCTCGAGCTAGTCTCCTCCGTCCCTTTCTGATTTTTCAGAACTAATTTTATGAGCCCAAAACTGTTTTGATAAATTTTGCGGAGACGTCAAATTATTTTTCTAAAACTAAAGTAGCCTATGTTATTTCTTGTTACACTACCTCATTGGCCACTGGCAATAAACGTCTCTTTAAAATGGTATCCTCCGTTTTGGAGATATTAGAAACAAAAGAACGGGCAAACAGACCGACACAATTAATGCTTTCACTTGTATTTTATTTAATTATAGGTACCTTGTACATAGTCCTGTGCAATAAGAATAGAAATATTAGCGTGATGACATATAGTCTATAAGCCTTTCTCGATAAATGGGCTATCTAACACTGAAACAATTTGGAAATCGAACCGGTAGTTCTTGAGATTAGAGCGTTCAAACAAACAAACTCTTCATCTTTATATATAAGTATAGACATAGATAAAGAGACGATATAACCTTTTTGAATCCTTATATCTCAGAAACGGTGGGTCTTAGGAAAAAATAATTGACACAATTTTTGTACATAATTTTATGATTAAATATATTGATATTCTTCGTGTTTTCGACGGATAAATTAGCTAGCTATTAAAGTTTTGTAATCAACACCTTAATTCTTAAATTACATTGTTTTGTTATAAGGAAGGTCGTTGAAATCGATAAAAGGTCTATTATTAAGGTTAGAAAATGATACTTTAATTAGTCGAGAACACTGAGCGTCTGTGTGTAAAAATATGCGAAAGAACAGTGTAAATGGAGTCACTTTTCTCTGATTTCAATAGTGCAATAACTCTCATTTAAATATATTATATGTTGCGTGTTTGAACCTGTCCAGATTATCTAAATACCGTAAAATGTGGTACAAACGGAGAGGCCTATACCCAGCAGTTTAAAAGAAAAGGCATATGATGACGGTGATGATGATGATGGCGGTGATGGTGATGGTGTTGGTAATACCATTACAACGAGATATCCGACGCGTGTATAAAGAGCTCAGAGCAACTTTACTGATGTTTGGTCGAATGTTTTTTTAATATAATTTAGTTACTAGGTACATTGCGTAAGGCACGGAGTTTTCGGAAAAGAAAATTCAATATATCGAGTAAATATCACAAGTAAATAAATAAAATATTGAAATACGTTATTTAAAACCAAAGGACGTTTGTTAGGTACGCTTAGCTGCATTTAAATATAATGCAGATATGGAAATTTTCACGACGCCGCAGTACGAATAGGTATATAATCTTAAATTTTCATTACCAGCCAAAGTCTTACCTATAATCGACAGCTGCATAATTTCAACATCTATATTTCTTGTGACTTGTGTTATTCAACAATATTGAAATTGTCCTACAGTCACATAGTACGACGAGTATATTACTATAATTATCAGTGATATTCTATATTAATCTTATATATAAAATTGTCGTATCACTATGTTAGTTACCACAGTCCTCCGATACGACTAGACCGATTTTTATGAAATTTTGTATGTATATTCAGTAGGTCTAAGAATCGGCTACTATTTATTTTCCATACTCCTAAGTGATAAGGGTGAACCACGCGGACGCAGTTGCGGGGTACAGCTAGTCTATATAAATAAAAATCAGCCATCTAAATTTAAGTTAATTAGCTTTTACCTGTTACCTGCCCACGAGTCTCAGAGCGAACTCCACAAAAATGCAGTTATTAATAAGTATACGAGACACTATTAAGAATCTAAGGATTTCTTTTTCGGAAAATAAGTCGTGTTTTACGGCCTTGGGATCTCCCTCTGTATGTGATTCTAAGCGATGCACAAACTACAACCATTTAATGTTTTACATTCAAGGGGCAAACCAGCAGGCAGCAGGCACCAAAGTGCCTACCAACGCCTATGGACATCTGCACCACCAGGGGGCTAACAGATGCGTTGCCGACATTTGATGACAGGACTACGCCACCCGAAAGTCTCACAAACCAAATGAAACGCGACAACAATACCCTCACTTGACGTGACAGCATTGCCGCCACTTCACGGCGATCGTATGTGAGAAAGAGGTACTGGTACCCGGGCGCTTTGGCCCAATTCGGCTGCAGACCAAAAAGACTGCAAGCGCGCCGCTAAATGGGCTATCTAACACTGAAAGAATATTTCAAATTGGTCTTGTAGTACCTGAGATAAGCACGTTCAAGTAAACAAACTCTTCAGCTTTATATATTAGTGTGCATGAAAAACTAAAATACTTTGCTTTAATCCGCGAAGGATTAAAGCAAAGTATTTTAGTTTTTAGGGAAAGTTTCCAGTTTACGAATAACCTTTGTAGAGTCTATCTCCTGATGATACTTCGGTGTCGAAGCGAAACGTGCGTTGAGGCACACCGGAAAGTCAGTGTAGTGCCGTGCTTTGGTGGTGGTTTCGGTGGTGTAGCTTCGGGTTGCAGCATTGCACCGATTTTCCCTCGGTATCGTACAATCATAACTGTTATCTAATACAACAATATGATTACCTTCTACGTCTTTTATATAGTTATCGGAACCGATAAAGATTTATCGGCAAGGGCTTCATTTTATAAGGTTGAAGTGGCCGCAAGTAAATATATAAGCAAACATACCAAAATCTTATCTATTAAATTAATTCAAAGTAATTCAAAGCGAGTGATATTATATAAAAAATATATCAGAAGCTACGTGAGCGAGAGTGGAAAATATTTGATGTTTCTTAGATGACTCGGGTAATACCCCAAACAATGTTTACTTTATATGACTGATGACTATAAAGTCCCATCATAGACAAACAAGTATTTCTAGGTAATTATTCTCAAACAAGTAATAATTTGATATTAAAAAAAATTATATGCTTATTACATCATGGCATTTTTGCATTTAATAAATCCCTTATCTTACTCTACAGAATATTATCCTATTTTGCAGGGACCTAAATTTAGACCCCTACCTCACCGAGCCGCCATGGCAACATCGTCGACTATGTAGCCATGGATATCCGTGGTTGCCAAACGAGCAGCCAGTAGTAATCGTGGCTACGCTTCTAATTTGGCGACATCGCCAAACCTTCGCCAAATGAGTTACCTCTCCTAAATACACAGTCCGTTGACGGTTATAAAAAGATAATTCGAAGCTAAAAACAAGATAATAAGGCATTAACATTGATTTGCACAATTGCTTTTATTTCCTGTTGTTTCTGTGCGGTTCGAAATCATCGATGATTATCAAAAAACAAGTGGCAGTATCTCTAGCGATTATTTTTAATCGGACGTTATAATTGTGAAAATCTATTTATACATTTGAGTCAAACGTAATTTTTTATATTAGGAAATCTTGCATATGTTTAACTTATGCTTAGGGTGCGCGTCTATCCAGTACAATGTAGACCTACTAGAATTCTAATTTTAAATTCATATAAATATCTCGATATGGGCGTTGGTGGTCAATTATGATGATCAGATGAATCGGCCCGCTTGCACCATCTACACTAATATATAAAGCTGAAGAGTTTGTTTGTTTGCTTGAACGCGATAATCTCAGGATAACTGGCCCGATTTGAATTTTTTTTTTTAATGTTACAAGGAGGCAGACGAGCAGGCAGCAGGTACCGAACTGCCTACCGGCGCACATGGACATCTGCACGACCAGAAGGCTGTAGATGCGCTGCCGGCCCTTAATGACGAGTTTAGGCCACCGGGAAGTCTCACAAACCGAACGAAACGCGACAACGTGGCAAGCAGGAGCGTTGCCGGCCTTATTGACGAGTTTAGACCACCGGGAAGTCTCACAAACCATATGAAACGCGACAAAATTACCATCACTTGACGTGACAGCATTGCCGCCACTTCACTTCTTATATAAGAAAGAGGTACTGGTACCCGGAAGCGCCCAATTCGACTACAAGCATGGCGCTACCTGTAATTATAAAGATAGGGATATAAAATTAGATAGGGAGGAGAGAAAGTATGCGGATACTACTGTCACGGGCGGTATAGGGGGAGTGACAATATATTTAATAAACAGAAGTATTGCAGCTTCTCGGTTCAATCTATTTCTTAAAGGCTCTTAAACTTATACTTCCCAGCATCCACAACATCACCTTCAGACTGCAATTCCGGTTGAAAATCATCGCAACCGAAATCGGAACTGAATGTGTAGAATCAATCGAAAGTTCCGAACTTTCAAAATCGGAATTGAACCTCCGTAACATCCCTAGTTAAAACACTACTTCCGCGTCGCTTCGGAACAATACGTCAGTACTAGCGAAGCCGTTATCGGGCCCGTATCGAGCACAACAGATGTACGGCGATTAGCGAGCAGTGATCAGTGCGTGTTCCCAGGCAGGCGGCATTCCTTGCCCATACCGGAGTTCAGAAATCTTTAACGAAATTGTTAGGTTTTTTACGATATGTAACTTCAATTAACATTAGTACTACGGCCATGGCTAATACCCACTAATACACAAGATTTAATTTTGAAAAGGAAACGGATTATAACGTCTACCTAAAAGTGTACCCACTCATGAACATGGCTAATTAACACTAGCGGGCTGCCTCGGTTGTGTACGGGCCTTCATTTTTTTCCATACGGATCCCTAAATTTTTTTTTAATTTTGCAAATCGGTCCGGTCATTTCAGTGCCTAACCAATGCAAACAAAACAACCAAATCTTTCCACTTTATAATATTAGTAGAGATCAGGAGACGACAATAAAAATACTGATATCGTTTTAAGAAGGCATTATATTACGTGACACTGAATCCTTATAACATGGACATCCTTGCGATTATCACGATCACCATCATCATTAGCAGGACCTTATAGTCCTGCCTTCATATAGAGAAGAGGTCGTAGCCTAATCAGTGGTCGGAATTTGAATCGATCGCTAAGTTAAGTTGCTCTGACTGCGACCGGGTGATAGACGGGTGACCCATTCTAGCAATGGTTTATATTTGATATCCGACCTCCTCCGTGTTTCGGAAGGCACGTAAAACAGTGGGAAAAAAAAAAAATCTTGTTAGAACCAAATTGTAATGGAACACGGAAAACTCCAGTTTCGAAATAATAAAGAATCATCCATGTCGCGTTTGGCGCAATCTTTAAATCGACGTAATATATATATGTACGTTGCTGTAGCTATATTTTTGTATCAACTCACGTACGAATGACGGCTAATTTAGCTACCAATCGCACGAGAATTTTAAAAAGTGTTGCGTTAAATCTCGGCGTTGGCGCTTTTACAGCTTCGTCGATACGAATATGTATAGCGTTAAGAATACAACATTGCTCGATAAAAGAAGCGCCGCATTATAAAACCGCTGCCGTCTGAGCAAAAACTTGGGAATCCATATGGTCTATTTGAACGCTTTTTAAACGCACGTTAAAAAAGCTCCCGTGCGAATGAGGACTTATTCAGGCCGCTAGCTTGCACCTCTGACGCGACGCTTTATGACTTCGATTTTTCTACTCCGGTGCCACGATGCAGTCAAGAATCTTGTATATTTAAATACAGCAGACATTTTACGACAAATACCGGCGAGGGAGCAAAATTGAAATTCCGATTTTATTACTAAGTTAAAAGAATTTAGAAACTATATACTTTAGAGTTCATTAAATTAGTGTCTCGATAATTCAACGATGAAAATACTCCATTTTATAATCAACTAGCTGTTTCCCACGACTTCGTCTGCATGATATTAAGTTTGTGAGAGCCCTAAGACTTCCTTCACCCGGGCCTGTTGAAAATTCCGTAAGCTCGGATATATACCAACTACAAAATACTCGTCTGTCAAATTTAATCTTTGCATGTCCCGCGGTTTTCGAGATTTCGTGATAGGTGATCATTCGTTTTTACATTTATGTAGATTAGATCGGTAACGGGATTACTAGAATTAAAAAAACTTTTTTTTAAGAAAGTGGGTGATAACTGTACACGTTTTTACAACAGGCTTCCCTAAGATGTTCGGGAGATGTCAATAAACAAATTTAAATTTAAAAAAAATGAAGACTCATTCAGAAATCCAATTATGATGTAAAGGAATGTTTGAATGATAGCAATGCTTGAGAATAAATTGCTCTAACCAAATCTGAATTATTGTTATGACCAAAAAAGAAACCCGACTAAGTTTGTTGCGGGCTCTTCCTAATGCAAGGCGCGTTGGAGCCCTTTTTAACTTAGCTCTAAGTCGAAAATATTATTATCAAAATATAAAAAGAAGATATATAATTATGCTAAAAAATGACTTCCACAAGTGTTTTCAAAAAAACCTAGGTGACGAAATGAATTTAAAATTTGAATTTGAATATGAATTTGTAGTATTTCTAGAATTATTAAGAATGTAAACTTCTCGATTTCATTAGATATCATCACGAGGTCATTCGATGCCATGCCATTGGCGCATTTAATTGCTTTTGAGACTTTTTCTGTGATGTCAAATTGATGACGTACATATTATTAATCCATAAATGTCCTTCACATTCGACTTTCATAGGTCAAACTTCAATACGCTTACGTTACTGCCTTACATCATATAATTCTAGCCCTAACAATATAAACAAAATGGACTTCATGTAAAAATGTTATAAAAAAAGGTGAAATTCAACTGAACAAAGTCGCGGGATCACATAGTGTTAAAATAAATAGGCCTCTTATCTATAATAATAATCATCTAATAGACACGATACGCATAATAATGAAATGGCTTTAAATTAAAATAAACGACGCCTGCTTAATCTGCGCGATCGAAAATCCACCTTGCCCCAACAATATTGAGGTGGGTCATACATAATTCACGGGAACATGTTACAGGAGACTTGTTTGCTATTACGTCACTTTTGAAACCCTCGAATATGGAAGTGCTAGCCGAAATCTACCTCAAGAAGCACACAGTCTTCTTTCTGATAAGTTCCTCTATGCCGCGTTTCCTTACTTTAACATCAATCCCCTTTCTTATATTATAAGAGACAGGGCGTTTACCTAAAAGTCACTTAGCTTAATCGCCGCTCATGAATATCTGCAGAACCAGAAGGCTTGCAAATGCGTCGGCGGCCTTTAAATAGGGGTTTAGGCCACCGGAAACTCTCACAAACCGAACGAAACGCTGCCACAATACAATCTACTAATAATCTAATTGACGTGACAGTATTGAAGTAATACTTGACGTGACAGTATTGACGCCACTTCACGCCGATCTTATGTGGGAAAGAGGTACTGGTACCCTGGCCCAATTTGGCTCTAATTATTTTAGTTGCCTAAGCCAGTCTTTGGAAGATTGGGAGTCAACATCATATAGAACAACCTTTAATTTCATGGCGACTTAGACGTGAAAGGTATACTAGCCTTTATAATGTCCATTTTTAAGGCGAAGCAATATTTCAATCCTAGCCTAGAAAGAATGAGTAAAACGATACAATAGCACTTGATACAACCACAAAATTAGTTCTAAACTTGGACAACACTGAATTGAATAAACGAAAAATACATTACATAGAGAACTAGTAGACAATGAAGGCACTTATTTCCAAAAAAGATCTCTTCCCGCTATCCCAGAGTGTAGGATAAATAGCATTCAATATATAGAATAGCATTAAATATTATATGGTAAATATAAATCGTTGTGGACATAACGCTGATACAAATGCATAATGTAATCATTTTGCTGATCTCATTAGTAACGATAAGTGAATATGCATGAAACTAGAATTTGCAAACTATACAAAATAATATAAAGCAAATATTGAAATTGCTTTGCCTGTTAATTGCTGATTGCTTGAAACAATATTATTTGGAAACTCGATTTGCGAAAATTCATGATAATCAGGGTTTTAAGTGCATTTGGTGCTATATTCAATTGGTGACGAGGACTTCAAGCTTCCAGGTCCAGCTGCAACTGGTCTGTATCGCGTAGGAATACTTAAAGTTGAATTGAATACTAACGGATTCGGAAATGGAAATTTACTGATGGCTTTCGTTAAGGCAAAGGAGAATGTTCGGTCGTGGTTCCATCAGTGATCGGCATTTGAGTCGATCGCTAGGTTAAGCACCTCTTGCTTCGGCCGGGTTATACTGGTTTTCAAATGGTACGTAAAACAATGGAGCACAATTAATACCACTGAGTGGTATTAGTCGAGACATTGTAGAGGTTCCAGGGATGACGTCAGACGGCAGTCGGTCATCTTAACTCGTCCCACCATTATATTGTCTGCAATTTAAGCAGTAACCCTGGTACTAGACTGGGATAACGCTAGGAAGAAGAAGAAAATATTGTTAAAGGCAGTAGAATAGATAACATATCTAACTAGAGGGAGAGAAGACGTAGAAGAATTATAATAGGTAGAAGAAGATTTATTCTTAAATATGTTAATAAGTACTTAAATAAAAGATATAATATTAATATTGTAAATGATATTACAAGTTAGCCAAATTATGATTCAGAGCCTGTATCATTATACATATATGTAAACCGATATATCTGTAGTCTGAATTTGCAAAACGGTCTGCAGCTGACATATGTCGATAGGCAATATTAGCGCATGCAATTTGGAAATATCTGATTGAATTATAAATAACAGATATACTATCGGCTCGTTACATCTGTATGAAAATATTGATTGCCTAATGCCATTCAAACCGTAATGATTTAAATGATTTTTATTAATATAGGTATTGGAAACGCTTATCATACGTTAAGAATACAAAAAAAGAATATTAATTCAAAAACATAACTATGAATGAATGAAGAGGAGATTGTAGCTTAATCAGTGGACGGCATTTGAGTCGATCGCTTGGTTAAGCAGTTCTTTCCGCGGCCGGGTTGTGACCCCTACTAACACTGGTTTTCGACCACATCCGTGTTTCGGAAGACACATAAAACAGTGAATCCTGATTAGTGTCACCAAGTGATGTTGTGGAGATTGTGGGGGCTCTGCGGATGGCGTCAGACGGCATTTGGTCATCTTAACTTGCTCCACAGCCACATCCTTAGCAATTTAAGCGGACCCTGGGACTAGACGGGGATAATGTTAGTTAGAAATAGGACTGGGTATGCCTAATAGCACCCTTTCCTTCTCAACTACGCGTCATTACATTTAATAGTAAAAGAAAATTGCCTGTTTTATATTCGAAATTGTGCGCAAGATAAAATAGGAAAAAATAATAGAAGCATCTGGTTGTGTTTTTTTCTTCAAACGTATATTTTCTAAAGACAAAAAATGTGTGCGGTATTTGTAACAAAGCAGTCTTATTACAAAAGATATTTATTAATTATACTTGAAAGTAGTAGTATCCTAGTAGACACATATTTTCTTGCCTGTTGGGCTTGTCTCTTACTACCCAAGTTGTTTTATCTTTGGCATAAAAAGTGACACTGGCCAAATGTTTTATGAAATAATAATTTACATACCACATCAGTCATAAGATCTAGTACAAATATCATCTGTTTGAAGTATTCTTTAGTAATGAATAAATTAGCATTTCTTAGTATTTTTAAATAATCTTTTAGTCTCTTTCCTTCTAAAACTCCCCTGAATTAAGGGGAATATTTAAAAAAGAAATAGAATTTAAAATGGTCCAGTGATTTTTAAGTTTTACCAAGACTAACAAACAACTATCGATTTATATATTGTCATAGTCATAGAAAAGTGACAGATCTGACAAGTACTAAATTTTACAGTACATCCATTTGTTTTACTGGCATAATTATTTTAATTTAAATCTATAATTGTGAAAGCCAGCACACTAGAGTACATGTAGGAAAAATAATTTTCACAAATAAAAATATCTAATAATAACAGTTTCTAGAAAGTTATTTACTACGAACTCTTGTCAAAACGGTTGGTATACTAGATTTTGACCTTACTTATTAAAAAAATATACCGACTTTTTTTGGTTGACCGTGCGTTGACAGTAGTCTCTGCATCCTCTCTCTCCTACGCATCTACCTTTATATCCTTTGTATCGGAGCTACACGATTTGCACGACAGCTACTCTCATGCCGGAGCCAGACATAGCTTCATTTGAATGATCATGTAGTGTGGCCGGACACTTTGTGTATATTCACAAAGTTTTGTAGAACTTTGTAGACTTCAAGGACAAAAATGTACAAAAACTTTGAGCTATGTCTGGCACCTGTATCACAACATCACTTTTTGTTTTGAAGTCCTACCCCGGTGGCGAAAAGCGCACAGTTCTATGACGGGGTTACAGACATCAGATGTTTCAGTTACAATTATTCTACGGGGATATTAAGAATTTTATTTCGACGTTGCAAAGGAGGTCGTGGCCTAATCAGTAGTCGGCATTTGAGTCCATCGCTAGATTAAGTAGTTCTTGCTGCAAACGGGTGATAGATGGGTGACCCATCCTAGCACTGGTTTATATTTGATATCCGACCTCCTCCGTATTTCGAAAAGCACGTTAAACAGTGGGACCCGATTAATGTCACTTTGTGATATTAGTCGTGAGGCTGTAGAGATCGTGGGAGTTAGAAGGATGACGTCAGATGGCAATCGGTCATCTTAACTTTCGAGAAATCTAATACAGCTTAATACCTTATGTAATCCCGCTCCAACCCATCTGACGTTTAACTATTCCCGCCTAAAAAAACTTTTCAATCTGACAGTTGGCCACGGCTCGCTCCGTCACTGTTGTTTCATGTTTAATTATTATTTGTTTAAAAATTAAACTAACAATTTTATATTTTCCCTTCTTTTATACCTTGTAATTACATAGTATGTGTATTTTTTGGGTGAATAAAAAACGTGAAACTCCCGTCATCGTCACCGAACGCTTGACTTAGACTTTGACGTCACCGTTACCGACACCTCTGACAAATCACCTTCACTTCTGTTGGGATTCCCATAGTGCCAGTTAATGGAAAGTGTTGACGCTGACGAGAATTCAACGGTTTTTTGCCTCTTAAATAATGTCCAATGCGCCTAAAGAAGGGTTCACTTCAATAATCAACTTCTGTGGTTAAAATAAAAACTTTCTTGATCAATGTAGTATGGTAGTTCTGCTGATGGAGACAAAAAACCCGAGTCGAAAGAAACGCCCCCGGCAAGTCCGGCTTCGACTGGAGGAGGCGAAGATGGGAAGATCATAGCAGGTATGGGCAGGCCTTTTTCTGTTATTTCCATTTTGGGGGCACGCTAATTTATAAACATATCGATTTGCATCAAAAAATATTGTCTGAACCTTTCATGTTGTTAATTAATAAAAATTATTTAAATACTGCAGTTACTTTTTGGAGCTAACCACTTTCTTGAGGTCGTGGCCTAATCAGTTGTCGGTATTAGAGTCGAACGCTAAGTTAACTAGCTCTTGCTGCGACCGGGTGACAGATGAGTGACCCTTTCTAGCACTGGTCTATATTTGATGTCCAACCTCTTTCGTGTTTCGAAGGGCACGCAAAACTGTGGGATCTCATTAACGTCACTGAGTAATATTAGTCGTGTGGTTGTAAAGATTGTAGAAGTCCCGAGGATGACGTCAGATAGCAATCGGTCATCTTAACTCGCCTCACAGCCACATCCTCTGCAATCTAAGCGGGCCCTGGTACGAGGCCGGGATAACGCAAGGAAGAAAAGGTTTTAGGGACATGAAACTCTCCCCAAAAACAATTCTTTTGATTGCCTTTTAAAAGAAGCTTGGAGGGAGTTCGCGTGATATTTTATATTATCGCTATAAGTGTTACATCTATTATATAAGCTAACACCACTTACCTGGCATCGGTAGCCTTGGCTATAAAGATATACTGACACTTATACATGGCACAAAACAAGATCTCGACATTTGTTCTATTTAACCAAAGTGGAGACCGCGACTCAGCAAGCGTAGTGTAGTACGCCCTCCAGCTAGGTAGAGTGACGATTTGCGAAAGGTCGCTGGCAAAAACTGGATGCGTCAAGCCGAAGACAGGAAAAAATGGCGCACTTTAGGAGAGGCCTATGCCCAGCAGTGGACGAATATAGGCTGATGATGATGAACCAAATCTCTAGATAAAATATTATACTAGTCACCCAAGTCAGGTAACTTCATATATTCCCTGAGAAATCTCGTGCTGCGACAGAAGAATACAAACTTAATAGGTCGAAGAAACCACCAAGAATTTAAATTATGTGTCTACTACCTATATCGTTTACAATTCTACGTTAGAATAAACCTTTGAAGCGTTCTAATATTTTACGGCTTAGGCTGCGTTCACACTGCGTCGTGTCTAGGTCCCTATCGTATCGGTTTTTTCCCGATCCGGTTTAAACGCACTAGTATTTCAATACGCGCGTTCACACGTGTATTCGGTTTTAAGTCACTACAAACGATTTACACGCACATATTGTGCGTGTAAATGGTTTGGTATTGTTGTACGTGTGGTTTAATTTAATATATTTGTAAAGAACATTTTATAAAAACATATTAGCATTCGCACGTTGGTCACTCGTATTACAATGCTTTCTGAATTGTAATACGAGACCAGTACGAGTCAGATCGTGCGGTGTGACAGTCGGTTACCTCATCGTCACGTCAGGTAGGTGCGACACGAGTAATGATGGTGTCACAGCACGATGATCCAATACGATCCTGTTACTGTTATTTGTTTCTAAAGTTCCATTAGCTGTTACAGAAATTAATAAGGATTTCTGAGGGTCTATCACGAACGTATTCATCCTAAGTAAGTTGATCAGTCAACTTAACTTAGGATGAAAATGTTCGTGCTAAACCCACAGGAGACAAGCCTTAATCGTATCACGCTTTTAATCAATGCTAATGCAGCCCGCAGCCCCTTATGCCCTTCATGACAAGTTCGTGACATGACTACTGATGGTCGTTGACAACAGCTTAACAGTAGAGACACAAATGTGTCGTCGCCCTTGGAGAAATGATGATGCTCTTTACTAAAAGGCGCCTAGGTCATATCGATTCGGATTTTTTTTTTTGAACGTTTAATGTCTGATGTCAGAGCGACCTTTACAGCGTCAAAGGAGGCGTAACTCTTGCTGCGACCGGCTGGTAAATGGATGACCCATTCTAACACTGGTTTATATTCGATATCCGACCTCCTCC
>JANCMC010014174.1:0-10590 GCA_024363005.1 Charaxes varanes
CCCACGCGAGTTCGAGTTAATGGAAGAGATATTTTTCGCGTTGCAGATTTTTTTTGGGCTCAATTCTAACGTGTAAAGGTCGCGGCGTGTTTACTGCTATTCTGTGTATTAAATTCCCTTATGTATATTTAATGTCTACGATTAGAGCTTAGTTTTTTTTTTTTAATCAAGTAAATTGTGGGCAAAACTTTCCAAAAAATAATAAATTAAACACTTCATTGGTTTACATTTCAGTCGACACACTTCCTCTCTCTACTTCTATCCTGTTTATTTAATTTTAACATCCAACAATCCGAACTTTGTTACAAAGTATAAACCTACCAGAAAACACAATCAAACTTTTAGTCCACATTACTACTGCTTAGTGGCTTATAAAATTTCCAAGGTAATGGCTAACTGTGAGAAAAAAACACTGATGACTGTATCGAAGTGGAAGCGTAAAAACCAAGATTACTGGTTGGGGTCACGACGCTCAGTAATGAGGAATACGACGCAGAGGAGGTCGTGGCCAAATCAGTGGTCGGCATTTGAGTCGATCACTAAGTTAAGTTGCTCTTGCTGCAACCGGGTGATAGATGGGTGACCCATTCTAGCACTGGTTTATATTTGATATCCGACCTCCTCCGTGTTTCGGACAGCTCCAAATTGGTAGGATTGATGAAAACACAATTATAAGTGACATCTATACACACCGGCAGAATTAGCGGAACAAATAAAGGGAGAATATAAATAATTAGTTTTATTTTTAAGCAAATAACAATTTAATAACGAAAATTAATAACAAAATATTTTGATATTAATTTGCGACAACATTCTTAAAGTTTAATAAAAAAATCAAACTAAACGTAAATGCTTTTTCTTACATCATTCGCAGCAAAAAAAAGCAACCACTCGATATTAAACATTCATTTAATTAATTATAAATCGTCACAAAATACAAAATTTTCTACTGTTTTTCTGTCATTACGAATTTAAAAAAAAATGCATTGTGCTAGTTTAGTTTTTTTCATTAAACTTTAAGTATGGTGTTGCAAATTAATGTCGAAACATGTTAATTTAATTGTTGCTTCAAGTTTAATTTCATTTTTAAAAATAAAACTATTTATATTTCTCTATGTCTTGTTTTCCGGTGTATATGTATATAAAGTCCTCATCAATTCTAAACCCGGAAAAAAGTTATTTGAGGTCAAGGGTCACATTGTTGCTTCCTCTAGGATTGTTCTTATATTTACGAAATTGCTAGACACTAAATCTCAAAAGAAGTCTGCAAAGTGTACATTTTATTTTGTATTGGCCAGCCAAAAATTTGATTTTAACTACGATTTTATTCGGCTTTGTGTACATGAATGATAAAACAAACCATCATAAAATTTGATTATTACAATTTACAATTATTTGATACCTTACAATTCTCAAAAACCATTATCTAGCAAAAAAGGACTTTCGACTGAAAAGCGCTTTCTTTAAAGCTCTCTGGGCGCTGCTAAACTTTTCCATGCTTTCGTTAATTTTAAATAAAATACCTAAAAATTATTCCTAATGTTCTTTAAAAAAAAAGATTTTTTTTTATTTAAGGATAAATTACTTAAGCTATATTAATAAATATGTAATAAGACAATAGACAAATATATAACTATTTTTTTAAAATTTAAATATCTACAAAATTTTTTTTTAATTAGAATTTTTTATAAAAACATTAAAAAAAGCAATACAGTTGTTCCTTAATGATCTTGTTAGTATCTTCACTCGTTTACCTTCGCTCTCGTTGATCTCTCTATCTCTTTTCCCCTCGCGCGTGATAAAGAAGTGTAAAAAATCGTCACAAATCGTGACATATAAAGGCCTCACCAAAAATGATGTCACACAACGAGTATTCAATGTGACAGAGGATGCTAACGAATGAAGGAAGGGTTATGTGATTGTAATAATATTTACTTCATATACGTGCATCAAACGAAAACCTCTAATAAGAAATTAATAAAAATCCTTTTGATACTTTTTAACATTTGAATCAACCCTGTACAAACAACTTTAGTTCCTAATGCCATTTAAATTCGTTTTTTTTTTACAACACATTTCAATTTTAATTTAAACGTATATACGAATTAAATCAAAAGAATCTCATTTAATTTCGATCAAAACCAACGATACAGATGCAAGCTATCGAGAATGCAATAAATCAATGTAATATTCAAGCATTATCGATAACCGAAACATCGATAGCGCGACCGACGCTAATGGACGGCACTACAGGAAGCCCTTTCCCGCCATTTGTCAACTTGACATTTGACATCAGTCAAACGGGCTCGCGTTACCTGCACGTTTTTTGGTGCTCGTCTCGTGCGTCTTTCGATGATTCGGTAAAAATTTTAACGTCAATTATATATTTGGTTATTTGATTTATGTAAATGCGCAAAAGGTAAAATATGGTAATATATTCTTATAATCTAACTAGCGACCAGCCCCGACTACGCACGAGTGCAATGTAGATATGCTTGTAATATACAATATATAAACCTTCCTCTGGAATCGCTCTTATATCAAAGTCCATGGGTTTTTAATAGTGCATATGAGCCTTTTTTCTTATAGATTAGGTAAGCTGGTAGAATATGCTGTTAGCGTTAAGCTCACCTAATTGTATAATTGTTTTTTGGAACTGTGCAATAAAGAGAAACAAAAAGTTGAGGAATGGAATGTAAAACGAATGTTGAGGGATTGTTGACCGTTAACATACAATATTTCTTTATCATCATGTAAAAGTATTGCTAGACTTAAAAAACTGTTATTGTATAGTTCAGTCGAGTATAAAAACTCCGAACGACAAAGACAGAAACCGTTTATCATGTATGAAGCCGTTGGCATGATGAAATTCAGATGAGGTCAAATAAAATTATATGCTTTTGATGTTAACCCTCAGAAAACTCGGAATATATATAAAAAATCATCGGAATTTGCTGCCAAACATATCGTATTGCACTTCTATATATTACTAGACTTTGAGCGTGCTTTGTATTTAATTGTTTTCTGTAATACGTTTACGAATTAGAGGTAGCGCCATGCTTGTAGCCGAATTGGGCCGGCGCGTCCGGGTAACTGTACCTCTTTCTCACATGAGATCGGCGTGAAGTGGCGGCAATGCTGTCACGTCTAGTGATGGTGTTGTTGTCGCGAACCCCACCGCCGTTGGGGTATTGTCGCAGCCACTCCTAATACAAGCTTTTAATTTAAGCTTAGTAGGAGGGGAAAAGGAAACATTAGACATACCTAAAAAGTATTCCTAATATTCTTTAAAAAATATATATATTTTAATAATAATGAAATTAGTGTGAATTTCAAGTCAATAAAAATCAGTTCAACCAAATGTTAGAGATGATATTTTATATATTGTCATGACTCAAAACAACACTTTAAAATTTTTATCTGTCTTAATTTAGGATAGCGGGGTTCGTCCGGTGTCTATGGTATTGCTGACATTTGCTCATAGTGAGTTATATATACAACTAATGTGCATAGAAAGTTAACTGCCAGTCGCTAGCCTCATGCCCGCAACAAATGCGTCCATACAAAAACACAGTAAACGCTATAAACGGCTACAGGCCATAGTTTCTGGGAACTATAAGTTTACAACTCCAGGTAATGAGTAATCTCAGTATAATTTAACCCACATTATAAAAACTCTATGAATAGAGTTTTTATACATTATGGATATACTTAAAAATATTATTTTTTCATCTTTTTTTTCCTCTTTGTCTATATACAACGGAGATCAAGAATCTATGCCACAGTTTCTGGCAACAATATGTTTGATATTGTTACATTTGACAATTAAAATACGGTCGTCAAGACTCCGCTTTAACACCATCTTATAGTAAAATGTAGACGCGTTCACACGTGGTCTACATTTGGTTGTTACACATGGTTTACACACATAAATTGTTTGAACTTTGTGTGCGTGATGTTTTCTTTTATTAATTCAATACAATAAATAAATTGAATATTCATTTGTCCGCGGAATTTCCGAAATATGGCACCTGAAGTTTTCACTTCACGTATTAATATATAAGTCGCCACAGCGATTATTCCTTAAGGAATTGGAAGCTGATCCGTCGTAAATTCATTAAGTTATCAGTTATTGTTAATTAATTAGTTTAATATCAACGTTTAAAGATCTCAAAATCATTGTAATTGTTGTGTTGATTATATTCACGTGTCATCGCTAGACTAATTTGAAACACAAAAAATTAAATGTTACTTTATCATGAGACTATTCTTTAAACTCATTTTATGATTTTTAAACACATTTTAGATTGTAATCTTTGAGATTAAATAAAAAAAGTTTTATTACAATAATTACGAAGTTAACTTTTGCAACTTATTAATTCTAACTTTTAAGAACTGTCCAAATAAAATCTGACTAACTTTAGAATATTGATTTCTAGGTCGCGTACCCGTAGTGGATCGGGCCAGTTATCGGACAGATAAAGGAAGATCCATCCCCTGGGAGTGACTAACTATTTAAACCTGTATGTATTTCTGCTAAAACATTGTATATCAATAAAAGAATCACACAATCCAGTAATAATAAAATTAAAGGAAAAAAGATTTTTTTACAACAAGCTTTTATTGCTTGTTATTAAAAAGGAACTAAAAAGTCAAAATAATTTAAATCTGAGCAAAAATACATACCATTTCATAGGTACATAATTTGAATCCATTTTTTTTTTAATAAAAGCGTGCAACATTCTCTTCTCTTGCCCTCATAGTGTAACACGCTTTTATTAATTAAAAAAAAATGGGTTTATAATATGTATCTATGAAATGGTAGGTATTTTTTATTAGATTTAAATTATTGTTAACCTTTCATTTTAATAACAAGTAATAAAAGCTTTTTCTTTAATTTTATTATGTCAATTTACGATGTCTACTACCTTTTTGCCAAATTTCAAGTTTATACGTCCTGCAGTTTTCGATGTTCGGTGACCTTGACCTTTCGGCTATAACCGATAGATAGATAGAAGAACATATAGATATGTAGATTTTACTGCGGAACCCATGCCAAGTAGAAAAATAAAATCGAATAAAAAAATGAGTGCTGTCATCTAACTGCTACATAACCAACACCGCCCTCAAAGCACTGTACTTGATTCTTTGGAATAACTTTTGTAGTGTTCCCGATGATGCCTCGATCAAGGCGTTACGTGTATGCTGTACTTTGCCGATGGAACTCATATAAGTTATTGAGATACCCAGGTAATAGCGAACTTCAAAAATCCGCCCAGATCTGCATAAGCATCGATCTCACGAAAATCCCTCAGTAGCCTTCGGATTGATGTTGAACGCAGTAAAGGAAGGATTGTTTGTGTAGTGTGGTTCCCCACCCAGCGTATGAACCTGGAAGCTTCTTGTGTGGTGTTCTTCCTGCCGTTCCAACTGTATAATTCGGGTTCCGGAAGATGCTATTCATGTAGTTGAGTTCTGTGAGGAGACCTCATGATTTGCTGCCGACTCGAGAAGAAGAAGACATCACTGAGCTGGATTCCAAGATGACATTATAAGACAAGTATTGTAATTTGAACAATATTTACCCCAAATAAGCAACCAGACCAAAAGTTGCACGAAAACTTCTTGGAACGTCTGGAAAGTACAGGGTAACCCTTCTCGCGGCCGATCACCTAAAAGACGCAAGGATCTCATTGAGACCTCAACAAAATGTAACCTCGAACAATTCGCTCCCGGAGCCACAAATAGAGATGGAAGAACTCTCGCAAAAGTCGCAAGCAATTCTTCAGACAGTCCATGACACGGCAGGAGTGCTTGACTAAGAAGAAGAATATTTTAATATCTGCCAAAACTATTCAACTGTACATGCAAATTGTACACTTAAATTACCGGATAAAATACCACTGGCGATACTCACCGGAGTGACTGACATGACGCAATGGATGTAGTTATCGTCTTTCTCTACTTTTCTGCGGTAGCGTTGCGTGGCCTCCGGGTCCAGGATGTTGACGTCCTTCGGCCACCCTCCCTCTGCGTGATTCATCCCCGTCGTTGTGTATTCAGCACTGGTATGAGAAATGACACAGATTATTTATGTCATATTTGACGGTTTAATCATCTGTGGTCGTTAAGTGATCAATCAAAGTGGTAATTCTAGTAGCTAAGCCGGTTGCGATCAGAAGTTTGTGTAATAAATTATTACGTGTTAGACTAAAGTGGAGTTGTCGATTCGAAGCTGCACGGATCGTGCAAGTATGAGTGGTATATTAACCGCCTCTACAGCTACACATTGGGCGGCCCAATGTGTGCTGTTTCCTATTACTGCATGTATTGATTTGGCTTACTAATATAGTACATGTTAGCCTATACATGATCACATCACGCTATAAAACCTATTTAATACACTCCAGATGCACAGACCGGTATAACTTAAAGACACTACTGTTAGCTTGTATAGAAACGTAATCGAACCGGATGGTGTTGATCTCGTGTCTGGAGTAGCGGGGCGTATTCTGCGTGAGCTGGTGCACGGGATTGCGCAGGATGTATAGCTTCTGCTCGTTGGCGTTGCAGGGGATGCTGTCGCAGAGCTCGGGGCCCTGCTCGCAGAACAGCGGCTGGCGCCCGAAGTCACAGCGTCGTTTCACGTACGAATAAGTGATGTCCACCATGGCCCTACTCCTTACTATAACTTGGTAAAATAATTTCAAATATTATTATTAATATTTCTTGATGAACGTTATTGAACTCGATTTCAAATGTAAAACTAGAACAAGTTTGTCAAATGTGAAGTTTGATTTAAAAAGTAAGAAAAAAGTTGTTACTTTACAGAGACGACCTTCATCTTAGAACATATCCATATACTTAAATAATATTAAATGGCCAGCTTGTTAAGTTTATATGGAAGGCCTCCATATCGGATACATAATCAAAGTAGTATTTGTAAAATGACTTCAATAGTAGACAAGAAACTTATTACGGAAACAGAATCATATGGAACCAAGTCTGTTTCATATGACTACATTTGTCTCCGTTATTAAAGTTACTGTAACATATTTACTAGAGCAATAGAATTACTACTTTGAGGCACTGCTTCGCATCTCAGGTTGAAAATTTATGATGTATTTCTTATCAAAATTATTATTATTCTTTGCTTTTGCTTCAGCCTTATTTTGCGCATGCGCGCCTCCAGGATGCGTTCGCGCTTGCTCTCGCGCTCGAACATCTGCGAAGGCCAGGCCGTTTGAATATCGTCGCCGAGTTCGCACCGAGTGGAGCGGTTAGCGTCAAAATGCGAGGTACGTTAATATAAGGTGATTACCGCGGTCAGTAGGGTCTTATCGTTCTTGTCGGATTGGGTGAGGCTCTGCGACATCTCCACCATGTAGATGTTGCCATTGCGACTGCCGCAAGCCGCAAACGCGCCCTGCGAATTCAAGTATTACTGGAGTTTTTGCGATTGCCAAGCCGTGTGCGAGGGAGATCCATCGTCGTAAGAAATTCTATTTACTAGTGTCCAGTTACTCTTACTTACGTTACACATGCCAGTTGTGGAACCGGGCACGTCGAGATCATCTCGCAATCACACATAATGTATACGTTCTTTTCGATAGTAATAATTAAAATCTAAAGTCCCGGCGAACAATAAGACTAGATAGAATATTTAGTGTTATTATCTAATATGGTAAGGAAAATTCGAATAAAATGTTAAATTATACCCTGGGTGACTCGAATAACAAAGAAAACTTCGAAATGCAATAAACGTACGGCGTCGTGCATCCGCACCACCAGCAGCGGTTCCTCGCACACCTGCATGGTGAGCACGGGCTCCTGCTGGCGCCGCAGCAGGTCCCACGCGGCCAGCAGCCCGTTCCACTGCGTGACCAGCATTAGGGACAACCTTGTTGACGTCGTAAGTTATATAGTTAGATTTAAGACTACAAGCAGAGTTATAATCAGTAAATCACTTCGGCAACGTAATCTCTCTACCTGGTGGGGCTCCACGTGGCTGCGGTGATCTTGTGGCGATGCGGCGGAGACCACAGCACGGCCGACTCCCGGCAATCCTCGCTCCAAACGCGCACCGTCCAGTCTCCGACCGTGAGCATGTTCTTCAAAAAGGCGGGGTTTCGTTGTAGTGACCAAACGGGGCCCAGGTGTGCCTGGAACTGCGAAATATCCAATTTCCTAAGGTTCTTATGCGTTATAGGGTCTCTTATACGACAAGACGGGGCTGCAGAGTAAGGTACTTACTTTCGCTGGCAGTTTCTCCATCGGCGTCTTGCCCTTTCGGTTTCCACAAATGATGAACCCGTTTTCGGTGCCGGCCATGAAGCGCGTGGGTATCGTGGACTCGTACTCTAGCACGCTGACACCGGTTGCGTTGGCCATGCTTTGTGTCTCGAACGACGACTTGAGGACGTCCATTATCATCTCGTCGGTGGGCTCGCTCAGGTTGCGGATATCCCACCACTTGCAGGCGCCATCCGGCCCGCCGGAGAAGAACTCCTGTCCGGATTTTGAGTTAATAAAGAGCACGTTGCGCACGAACTCGCGGTGAGCAACGTGCGGCGCGCACAGGCCTGTTGGAGGCCCTCCCCGCCTCCGGTCCCACACGCCCACCTCCTAACCTAACCTAACCTAACCTAACCTAACCTAACCTAACCTAACCTAACCTAACCTAACCTACTTAGAATGTTTTGAAAGCGATTCGTTTTCTTTTTATTTAAAAATAATTTATTACGATAAATAAGTTTCCAAAGAGCCATAGATTGACCTCATATCGTCACAAACGTCATAATCAAGCGCGTTCAAATCCAAAGTAAACAGATTCATTATCTGACTTGATAGGGCATGATATATTATATATTTTATCATCGTAGCTCCACGGTATCTAAACGCGCATTATCATTTTCTATAATAGTTATATATTAATGTACATAATATCCTATACATTTAATAGTAGCTGATGCCAATAGCTTCGTCCGCGTGACTTCATATCTTCTACTTTAGTTATGTTTATAATATCATGGATTTCATTCATATATTACTTAATTTTAAGGTTTCTTACATCCAAAGGAAGAAAGAAACCCTTATAAGATCACTTCGTTGTCCCTCTGTCTGTCAAGAACTTCTTATTCAGGAACGCGTAGAGCTATTAAGTTGAAATTAATACCAAATATTGACATCTGTAATATCTTGAAGCTGTGTAAAAATCAAGCCTCTAAGTATACGCAATCAAAAGATGGAGCCATATGTCGCATTTCCCAGACTAGTATATTCGAATAGGTAATCAAAACATATAAACCACTTCCCGTTGACCATGTCCTATAACCAACGAAGAGAAAAAATCTATAGGATCACACCTACACGTTCAGTAAATACAAGTGGTAAATATATACATCTAGTCTTATATTAAAGATTTTCTTAAATTCGGCATATATCGAATATATCGCGCTCACGCTATGCGACCCACAATTTTTCCACTCTGAAAGCGTGTAGCGGTGAGAATTTTCATACATTCCTCAAAAGGAGAGGTGGCTACAGCCAACGGAATTCTTGTATCAAAAGTAAAAATTCGCTCTATGTATTTCATTTTCCGCAATGTCTTTTTTGAAAACTTGCTTACTTTAGGTTTTTTTTATTTATTTTCTATTTGATGTTGTTCTTTCTTTATTATTAAAATTTTAATACTAAATATATTTTAAGTACAACCTAACAATAAATCAGATCCCTACCCTATCAAATCTTTTCGGATCCGTATCAGATTAGTACCCTACTGGAAGGATATATAAATAAATAATAATAAATAAACATATACAGGACTATTTGACACACGGATGTCGGTACCTAAGGTAGACAACTTAATGCCTGTGTTATAGGTAACAGACGCCTGTTATACCAATTTATTGTAGGTTAATAGCAAATATATACGTACATTTAGAAATTTATTTTTTCGTTAAATATAACGTTCTCACAATAATTTAACCAAAAAGAAATTAATTAAACAACGCGGTTAGAAAAATGTCACAAAACACAAACTAATTATCTCGTCAGCGATCAGTGACGATCCATCACAATATAATCACTAAGAATGATCTATTTAGAAATAACTATGTAGAAAGAACTATTTAGAATGATTCCTTAAGAACTGAACTATGTAGAATGCACCCGATTCTAAAGATGCACCGACTTTTATGCTATAACCTGCTCATGCGCAATTGACATATCCGTTACTGCGCAGGCGCGACCGGAAGCTACTCTAACAATATAATATATATTGTTAAATTTATTTTATTATACATTATGCTTTTATCTTTCATCTCATAAGCTCCCATTCCCGTTTATCGTCATCTTGTATCATCTTGTGGCTTTCCAAATATTTCCATTTACAATCAAAGATTTGGCACAAATATGTGACCAAGATTGAAATAGGTTTTAACTGTTCATTCTAGTCTAATTAAAACGCTTTTGTTGTTACTACTTCTATGAAGGACCCTTAATTAAGAGAGCTGGTGACCTTTTAAACCCTAAAAGCACACAATTGTATTGCGTTAAAAACCTCTAAGACTAGAATGTTATTTAATATGA
>JANCMC010014181.1:0-10589 GCA_024363005.1 Charaxes varanes
ATAACACAGGCATTAAGTTGTCTACCTTAGGAACAGACGTCCGTGTGTCATATAGTCCTATATATTTAATATTATTAAAATAAATTATACAAATATAAAAAAGATAGTATTTTGGAGACTAACTTATTTAATGTAATCCCTAATGTTTCATATATTTAAAACAAATGAGCAACGACAGTTCAATACCTCTTTCCCTGTTTATTCTTTGTTTAGGGGCCAACCATTATTCACGTGAGGCTCGAAAGAGAGGGGAGGGGTTTGGACAAAAATCACCAAATACCATAAGGGGAAAGGGGGAGGGGGTGTAGTATATCACATGTATTTCTTTTTTCCTCAAATGCGCGATTTGTATACCGAAAAGCGGCGAAAAAACATACAACCTTTCTGTCTTGACATTTTTGTTATGATCCTTAATTTCAAAATAAAATAAGATGCATTTAAAGATAATATACTTCTCATCAGAAAAATCGAAACAGCTTTTGTTGTTTTTATAAAGTTTATGTTTTAAGAAAATCAGAAAAATGTGTATATTTAGGAATATAATATGTCAAAAGACTGTTTCGATTTTTCAGATGAGAAGTATATTTTAAAAATTTTAAGATTGTATCTACAAAAATACGGGTGATTTGGTGGGGGTATGGACTGAAATCCGCAAGGTACCCGCTTCAAATCCGCCTTTGGGGGTATTGTCGCACCCACTCCTAATACAAACTTTTAATTTAAACTTAGTAGGAGTGGAAAAAGGGAATATTAGATATACCTAAAAAGTATTCCTAATGTTCTTTTAAAAGTAAATAAATTGGATAACTACTTAATTAGCAAGAAGTCAGAAATCGTATCATAATTATTATCACAGTCACATCGGAAACGCGCCGAAAAACCCGTGTCATATCGCACGAAAGATCATGCAAGTTCGTTACGACAAATTTTGCCATTGAATGCTTTCTAAAACGTAGTCTGAATGTTTCATTCAGCCGCGACTTGTTTTCATAATTTCTCGTCTAACTTGTCTAAGCGACTCTTCTACTTATTACTCACTTTGACTTAGATGTTACTCATATAAACGTTTATACTTGTACAACTGGGGAACTCAACGTTGCTTCATTATAACTGCTGTCTAATGAAAGTTCACAAAATTAATCAGATCGCAAATGTTTCGTAAATAAACTTGAACTTGTCGCGTTGTCGATCGTCGAACGTTGATAAAACGCAACCGACTAACCGCCTTTGATTACCAATTAACGCGTTAGTTTACTCGTCGTTAGTAGAATTTAAAAGAAATTTCAGTGTCATCAGATAGTCCGTTTATCGAGGAAGGATATATCTTCACGCTAAACTTTTTTACATAATTTTAGGCACACGAAGTCGGCGATAACAACAATTTTTTTTTATATACGTGTACAGAAAAGCAAATTTAGTCCCACGAAAATTTAGATAACGTGGGAGTAAACAACGAAAAAGAAGAATAAGACATACATATATAGTAAAGGGCAGTGCAGGCGGTTCACTTCCGAGTGACAATTGATAACTCCACAACTTCGTTGCTAGACTTTGAAGAACGAGTACGCTATTTTCTCGTATATTTGATATATTTTAAATATTAAACTCCTGTTGTGGGTTTACCTTAACATCCCAGGCGTCATAATAGCTCGTTGCGTGTGTCCAAGGCATTCAATAACTATTGAAAGCAATTTTATTTGTAATACCCTCAATACACTTCGTAGAATAGATTTTTATTACATAAATCTTATATTTTTTTGTCGTAAAACATTAAATAATATCAACAATATTTAGATAAATTTAATATTTTTGTTTTTCTTACTATTTAACCTAAATCTATTTAACAAAAGTACGAAATCGATAGAAACTAACACGGAGAGATAAAAATATTTGACACAGATTATATAATAATATATGTATAACAGGCGGCTGTTACCTTAGGACAGAAACTTGCCTAACTTAGAAACAGACGACTATGTTTTATATAGTTCTATATATTTATTCATAATTATTTATTAATATTATACGCTTAAAAGCCTTTTCCGGCGATAATAGAGAACCTTCTTTGTCATTCGAAGAATCAGAGTCTTACAAGTTTAATGTGGAAATATATCTAGGTAGCAAAAATTATTTGATTGTTCCACGAGAAAATGGATTGTTGCCATAGTTTAATTAAGATAATGAAATATAAGGTTCTTAATACAATTGGACTACAGTTGAAAAATTGTTAGTGTTGTCACATTTATTAATGTTACTATATCTTATTAGTTCCTTAGATATTATCTATCGAATATCTCACGTTTTCATAGCTTAATGTCTTATGCAATTTTGCTTTGGGGAAAAGCGACTGACATAGGCAAAAAGAATTGTATTACAAAAGAGCCATAAGGTCTATTTATAACATACAGCCACTTGATTCCCTCCGCGAAAAATTTAAAGAGACAGGTAGACTTACAATTATAATAATAATAATAATAAATTTATTAAAACCATACAAAAAATATACAAAGTTTCCATGTAACACTAAATATACATTCAGCATTTAACCTCTACACAAACACAATATGTTTCCGATCGAGATTCTTTTGAAAGTGGCCAAAAAAAAAACAAGCAGCTATATAAAAAAATTAAATTGCAGCACATAATTGTATCGTATTGAAATAATAATCAGGATAAAAAATGAATAAACGAAAGAAATATAAATTATTTTTCTTAGAATAACTAGCGGTCCCTACAAACGCTGTCTCATCCAAATTTTGGCTCGTCTGCTATTAGCCGCATAACCTATCTCCTTTGTCTTTTCCAAAAAACGTGACATTCTAATTTAGTTTTCGACTTTTTCTTTATTTCATTTCTTTTAAACTTTCCCCTAAAATAAGGGAAACTAAGAATTTAAAATGCAATTTCAACGATTTTTATATTTAAATAATATTAATTATCTTTTGTTTGTATTTTTGTTTATCCCACGGATTCGCGACTTTTAGCGCGACTAACGAACAACGATTGATTTTTATATTTAGATAATAATATTTTTTTAGGATTCCGTAGTACTTCAAGGAACCCTTATAATTTCACTTCGTCTGTCAGTCCGTCCGTTCGTCTGTGTGCCCGTAAGGTAGTCCTCCCCTAGCATTTTCAAACTATTAGACGTAGAGACTTGAAATTTTCCATATTTGTATATCTTTCCTAAATCACCCGAGTGTGCTTGTACTAATTACAGGGTTATTGGTAATTCGACTTATACCCGTTAGGAGGTGATAGGGATGATTTTTGTATTTGCAATAATTTTAACCCCCATCCATATGCATTATGCAAAAGTGAACCATTTATGAGTTATCACGTTTTTCTCTTTTGTTAAAAGAAGTTAGATATGCAACTTCAATTAAATATATATATTTTTTAAAGTATCAATTTAAATTTATTAATTTCTTTTGATTTATTAAAACGTTTAATTGTTAAATTTGTCAGTATTAAAACAACAATTTTCTGTCCAAATTTAAAAAAGCGAAACGGAAAACGATCTTATATTTTCGTAAAATTTTTTCCACAAAAATGTTATCAGAACGAAAAAAAAACGTTATGAAATTTTTCTTGCAGATTTTTCAAAAACATGACCGTTTTCTTAGCTTTTCAAAAATGTATAACAATTAGGAATTGATTTCAAAGCCACTGAAATAAAAGGACTACAAAGGTGGAAATTCTTATTCGAAGACTAACGAATTCGGAATTTAGATCGATCTTTAAAATTCCCGCAAAAAACATTAAAAACCGAATGCTAATAAAACAGAAATACTAATTTTAGTAGGAAAGTCAGTGTAGTGCTGTGCTTTGGTGGCGGATTCGGTGGTGTAGCTTTCGGGTTGCAGCTTTACACCGATTTTATTTTATTTATTTATTTTATTTATACTCTTTATTGTACACCACAAGAACACATAAGAAAAGAAAACATATAAAAGATAAAAGTGAGAGTACAAAAGGCGGTGTTATCGCTAAAGAGCGATTTCTTCCACACAACCTTATTCCCTCGTATTCATTCGCGAATTAAAGCAAAGTAGTTTAGTTTCTCATGCAAAATAGAAACATTATAGACATTTCATTCGTCGAGTCTACAACAGCGAACGATTTCGGATTCCGTAACAATTATTCGTATTTTATCAATTTATATTAACGTTATAATTCAAAAGAACTCCAATTTGTATGAAATATCATTGGTCTACTTTTTAACCATTTCTTGTTAGAAATAACAGAAATCTTGTCCACTAATATTATTAAACATAAATATTATGTTTCCTATAAATGTTACTTGTATTATAATATAATCTATCTATAAGTTGAATAGCCTATCTTTATATTTTTTTAATTAAATTATGTGGTGTATTTGGAGAGGCAAAAATATATCTATACATATAGAAATGAATCCCAAATTCCCTTGTTTACGGTTTTTTGGAGCGTGTGATGGTTTTAGGTACTTGAGAGAATTCAGATTATATGTTTTCCGGAATCCCTAAAGGATTTCCTTTAAAATAAAAAATAATCGCAGTGGAATGACGTTTTTTTAAGACTTTGTGACCCTCCCATTCTCTTAAGTCACGCTTAATTTGTCAGATTCTGGAAATGTAAACTTATCTCCGTGTAATAAACTTACATTATCTTAATCTAACGCGTCCGAGTTTTCCTAAGGGCCCTATGAGGATCCAAAAGTGAACCCCACTTGTTTAAGAGTTCATCTTTGGGAAGAGAGAGAGGAGAGGTAGAAAGGGAGAATTCTTGCACCCTGTAATGTACCTCCAGTACATTATAGGGAGCCAAAATTTCATTTCAAAAACCAGAATCCCTTTATATTTCTGACGCGTTCAAGTATTGCCCAAAATCACCTCTTGGGCTCCCTACCAATACTCACATTAGCGGAAGTGTTATTTATATTTTTCACAATGTGAAATTGACTTTACGTTAGTAATATTTTTTTTTGTTTACGTTTAGAAACAGGAATGTATAAGGAATTTTTATAATGTTTTAAGTGTCAATTTTATTTTATCCATTTTGATTAAATCGGCGGTTTTTTTATTTACATCGGATTGGCGTCGATATTCTAATGCGGCGATATCTCTCCATTGAACATATTTCTCGATTTGTTTTCACATTGGGCGCGTCACTGATTTATGAATAAAACGATTTCATCATACGCTATGTGTGCGGGCGAATATATCGTGGTACAGATCTGTCCTACGTAGCATTAATAAGGAATCTGATGGAATATGCAAACCATAGGCGTTTGTGTCTTTTTTTTAATAAACTTTAATATGTTCTTTCTTGTTAAAATTATTTTAAAATTACTCATCGTTATTCGTCAATAGCCCATGTTTGGCACTAGGTCTGCCTCTATTTAGGCCTCCGTTCGTTTTTCATATTCCCCCTTTCTCTGTTTTAAAAAAAGTACTTAAAACTATATAATAAAGTAAGTAATATTAAAATAAATAGAAAGTAAGACAACATAAATAAATTAAAAAAAAACTGGACTAACAGCTTAAAAACTTTTGCGAATAAGGTCGCATTCTCTCTTACATATTGATGGCGTTTGTTATCTGCCCACAATTGAGAGGGCGTACACTCTTACATTCATGTAGCAAACTTTAAGTAATTGAAATATGTTTCATTACTTACCTCAGTGCAAAGAGAAGCCTTGGTAGAATCCGTCATTGTGATAAATTATTTTCCGTAAGTAACGAATTAAACATAAAGTAAAAAAAAGTGAAAAGCGTGTCCAGACACGCTTATGAAGGTTCACGGCAACAACAGGCCAGTCACAAGTAATATCTTAGTCTAGGCCATCCTTAGAATTGGATGCTGCTAAAGGTGACTAGTAGTTCTTGTTATCTTCACATTTGTGTCAAATGGTACTTTATTACAACACCTATCACATTAAGTACAAACATAACACCTTGACACCTGTAATTACACAAATGTGCTTTTCAAGAAATTTACTGCCTATTGCAAAATATTTATCTGGAATCAGTTGCTTCTAATACTTTTTCAAAGTAATATTTTTAATGTAATAATAATTAATTTTTCCTTCTCCCTCTTAACTCCTTTTTTTTATGGAAGATAAACCAAAACTTGACAGCAGCATATCTTGCTGATGTTGATACAGCTTAAGAATGTACCTATTCACTCTACACTTAAAAAAAATAGAGAGAAATTATAGATAATTGATAGAATCAGGCGTTACTTTGCGGAAATCCATGACATGCATGAGAAACTAAACTACTTTACGAATAACCTTTGTAGAGTCTATCTCCTGATGATGCTTCGGTGTCGAAGCGAAACGTGTGTTGAGGCACATGGGGCGGTCGTTGTGGCGCGTGCGGGTGGGGTGGGGGGGGGGGTGGGGGGGTGGGGGGGGGGGGGGGGGGTGGTGTGTACCTAATCTGTATTTAAAATTCATAATTTTTTATCTTCTATAAACTCTAAATCTACGACTAACTTAAGCGTCTTCATGACAAGGATATTGTACTAAAGAAATAGACAGCACCGATAAAATATCAAGATTTTCGCCCATTTTATCCACGAATTATTGCATATAGCAAGGCAATGTGCTGTTGCTCTAACATATCTCTTGATTATTAACAATATTCGTGTTCCTATCTAAATACCTTTGTATCGGGACTAATTTTTTAGCGTTTTCCATTTAGATTAGATACCGTAAAACACTACAGATAATGGCTAATTAGCTACGGATCCAAGTACACCAATAACCAGTACACCACAATAATCTCTTTGACAGTGTCTGATAACCGATAAAGTGGCTTAACGTGTCTTGCTGATTGTAGTCTGCATTTTATACTATCTGTTTCATAACGTTGAGTTACAATGTTAATTGTAGGCAAGTTTACATATTAATTTTGTTCAATGTATCATGAATCTGGGCTTATAGTAAGTGTAGTAAGCGTCTATCTACATAAATTGCTATTTGTTTCTTTATTATGCGTGATTGACTTTTTTGATATCGACTAGTCCAGAGGTAGGCAACCTTTTGTCAGCCAAGGACCACATTGTTAAAAAAATTGATGTAGTCGGGCCACATTGTTAAGAAATTAGGTGTAGGCGGGCCACATTGTTAAAAAAATAGGTGTAGTCGGGCCACAATGTTGAAAAATTAGATGTAGGCGGGCCATACTTGTATTACAATTATTTTAAATAGGTGTCTAGTAATCTTAATTAGAAGTAGCGCAACGCTTGCAGTGCTTTTGGTCTGGAGCCGAATTGGATCGGTACGTCTAGGTACCAGTAGCTCTATCTCACATAAGATCGGCCTAAAGTGGTAGCAATGCTGTCACTGTAAAGTGATGGTATTGTTGTTGCGTTTCGTTCGATTTGTGAGAGTTCCCAGTGGCTTTAATCCTTTTTTAAAGGCCGGTAGCGCTTTTGCGAGCCTTCTGGTGATACAGATATCTATAGGCGTCGGTAGTCACTTATGTGAGGAACCGCCTGCTCGTTTGCCCCTTACAATAATAAAAAAAAATCTATCTTCATAGGTAGACTTAGCAGATGATATTAAAAATGACAAACAATATTTAAAATGGCGACAATACTTGACACTCGTCTAATGTAATTAAACCACTATTATTTATTTATAAAAAATAGATTTTCATTTACAAACCAGCAGCGGGCCGCAAATAGCCGGACGCCACATGTGGCCCGCGAGACACGCATTGCCGACCGCTGGAATAGTCTTTTGAATGTAAAATGCGACAAAAATTTAATCACATTAGTACTTGAGCATTTGTTTCTAGGGAAAATGTAAGCAACATCCATTGTATAGACATATTTTTAATATTTTTTTTCAATTTTCAGATATTTAAGAGTTTATGGCTAGCTGAGGCAGGGAGTGTTGAGAGTGTATTTTAAATCATTTGTATATTATTGATAACATGATATTATCTATATTATATAAATATAAAAGCGTAAGGACACCTAACACGAAATCTAGAGAACCGCTGGACGTACAAAGATGCCATTTTCAAGGAGGTTATTTACAGTTAGTAGACAATCGCTAAGAACGAATTTTCCGATAGAGCCAAATTAAGGTCTAAAGGCAAGTTAAATTTTATGCGGACGAAGTCGTGGGAAACAGCTAGTTATATTGTACTAGCCCAATGGGAAGGGAGAACAAATGAGAGAAGCGAGAAAGAGCTAGGGGATATTCGGCTTTCAATCTATTATGCACTCGTTGAGCCATCTTTTAAGTAATCCTGGTATTTTTAAGCAAACAAGAACTCACCTTTTGGAGGGTCCCAAGTGACGTTGAACATCAGTTCATGGTAGGAATCTTTCAGTGGTAGGGGCAACACGCGTATCCCTCTTGGCAGAGCCGCATGCTGTAGAGGTTTACGATCTGCGTGGTCTGGAGCAAAATCCTAGAACAATTGATATTAAATGTTATTTTTATTTTATCAAATTCATCAGTACAATGTAGTTTATAGTTTCCTTCACGTAAGATGGCCGCTGAGCGATCATGATGGGGATGAGTTTGCGCATGGATATAGTCTCCAGCGCAAGTATTATAACTAAGCTGTTTTTTTTTCAAATATAATGCTTATTGTATCTGATAAAATAGTAGACTGAAATAAATTTTTATTTGACACAAAAAATAACACTGTAAACAAACCTTATAAATTATATAATTGCCTACAGTGAGATATGCCCCAAAACGGTTCGAAACCTCTCAGCTTAAGTGTTGGAAATGGAGGAGTGCCTACTCTCAACGCTTTTTTTTATGTTACAGAAGCAAATGGGCAGGCAGCAAGCACCTAAGTGCCTATGATGTCCATGGGCGTCGGCCCATGGACATCTGCACGACTAGAAGGCTAGCAGATGCGTTGTCAGCCTTTAAACGCTGATTTTCAGAGGCCACCGAGTCTCTTCGTCGCCAGTTAATGTAAGGGTAATTATCGAATATATTATATATAAATACTGCACCGCGCAGGTATATCGCCCGCGGCCATCTTTCGTGACTGGAAGTAGTATATTATTAATATAGATTCTGTACGTATGCCACTGAACTTTTAATGATTTTTTGGTGTGGGCGTGTGTGTTGGGGGATCCCTGGATAGTTTCCTGTATATATTTAATTCTCCCTTATTTCAGATTTCTTAAGTTGATTATTTTTAGTCATCGTATCTTATTTAGGTAATTTGTATCTGTGTTATATCTGGTCCTATATGTTGAAATAGTTAAAAAAAAATAGGTGTACCAATATGAATTCCCGACTCAGTTTGTTCTGACTTTTCCTTATTTGGCTGTGATGTAATCTGCAAAGCTAATAATTAGTAGGCATCCGCTAAAAAAGGATTTTCCGAGAGGGCCAGAGACACGAACATTTGAAACCATTCGAATTCGAAGATTCGATGTATTTGGGATTTAAATATTCGTGCTCATCCCAAAGGAGGTAAATCTTTATCCTGTCACGCTTTTAATCAATGTTAACGCAATCCGCGTTGACTTTAAGGATATGATGTGCGCCCTGCACGAACATTTCAAAGTCGAATCTTCAACTCGAACGATTCTAAATGTTCATGCTAGGGCCTCAGATTAAGGGGGCTTAAGGGTTCGCAATTTACGCAAATAAAGTCGCGTAAATCCTAGTACGTATGGAATAACAATACGGGATGCACAAGATCGGGCGAAGTGGAGGCGTACGACCGGTAAAGCGGACATTGGTCATGTACCGCGACAACGCTAAGAAGAAGAAGAAGAAGAAAGCCTAGTAGGTACAGTAATTGTATGAACTTACGCAAAGTAATATATTTTCTATTACTATGTAGCGCTTGGATCACGGTGCTAGATTCTATAAAAACTATTTATAAATGAACTCGTGGCAGTTATTTACGATGTTTGTGCATAATTCATAACAACGTTATGTACATTGCGCAAACGCCGTGACTCATCTGCGAATAAAAAAATATAGGCCTGAAAAACTTCGCTCGCATATTACAATGTCCAAACATTTATGAAATCCCTCCTCCAAGGCAACTAGGTATCTTGGCCTGGAAAGTTACCAGGAAGAGTATTGCGTGGCCTCTGTCTGTCTTCTCTATTGTTTTTATATTATTTATGGAAGTGGATTGCACAATACAGAGTAAATTTACAGCATTACTTTAAACGCTACCTCTTTTATCCGACGCCGCTTTTAGTCGATGCCAAGATATATAGCACACTCTCTTCTCCTGTCTATTCTCGACTATGCTGACACTTGTTTTATTAATTTAACTGAGGATCAACTTAATAAACTTGAGAGCGTCTTTAAAATCTTGCAATTCGATTTAAATTTGGATTACGCAAATATGATCACGTTTCAGAGTTTCGGTCAAAGCTCAAGTGGCTTCCTATACGTTTTCGCCGGAATCTACATACACTGTCTCTTCTGTACTGTGTTCTATTTAATCCAAGTTCTCCCTCCTATTTGAAAGAGAGGTTTGAGTTTTTCGGGTTACGCAATAAATTTCTACGCTCTTTCTCTAGCCTAAAGCTTAGATTGCCTGAACAAAAATCTAAATTTTATAAACATTCTTTTACTGTGCAGGCAATCAAGT
>JANCMC010014188.1:0-10589 GCA_024363005.1 Charaxes varanes
TAGCAGCTAGGGCACTCCGCGGTCGCGTACCCGTAGTGGATCGGACCAGTTGTTGGAAAGAAAAAGAAAGATCCACCCCCTGAGAGGGAGTCTTCCAGGACATAAGGTGTTTGCGGGCAAATGTTCCTACCAGTACTTACAATAAAGTCTTTTGTTAGTTTAAGTGTTACGTCCTTTCGGTTTGCCCGAAACTTGAGTGCGTTGGCGCTAGAGTTTAGTAAACTTTCAGCCCAATCGTAGTGCATCAGAAGACCGTCTTTATCACTGGATTGCGACGGAACCCTTTTCGGATCTAAACAAATAATGTTATATAAAAAATGGCATGTTTTATTTGCTGAAAATTCTTCTTTAATTTTAAGAGCTTATTCCTATAAGCTATAAATATATAGAACTATATGATACACGATGCCTGCAGCCAAATCATTGTATTAGTAGTATTCAATACTCATAATGAATGAGTATTGAACACTAGCATCACTGCGTTTATGAGGTTTCTTGCGGCCTATCGTTTCACAAATTCAAATGATATTTTATTCAAGTAGACTTGTACAAGCTCTTTTGAATCGTCAAATACTTTAAAAGCTACCACTGATTCGGAAGAGTCGAGCCACGAGAAGAATTAGCAAGAAACTCGTTTTTTAAATAGATTTTTTTTTTTTTTTTTTATATATTAAATGTATAATATAAATTAATAAACCAAGGCCTACTTGGAGAATTTGCATTCAGTGCCATCATCAATTCTGAGATCTTATCTCCGAAATGACTGGACCGATTTTAACGAGACATTTACTGTTAGACAGTAGATATTATAGGGAGTAACAAAAGCTACTTTACGTTTTAACGAAAGACCTAGGATTCTTCAAAAAGCTTCTAGGAACCGAATAAAATCATTGACACCAACGCTAAGGTCGCAGGTAACAAAGCTAGTCTATACTAATATGTAAAGTTGAAGAGTTTGTTTGTTTGTTTGCTTGCTTGCTTGAACGCGGTAATCTCAACAAGTAATTTTTCGATTTGATAAATTCTCTCAGCGTTAGATAGCCCATTTATCGAGGAAGGCTACAGGCTATATATCATCACGATAAAATTGAATATTTATATTTTCACCTAATTTGACGCGGACGAACACGCGAGCACAGCTAGTATAAAAAAAAAATTCAAACGAAATTTGGAATTACAGACAAAAAGTTGCTTACAAAATAAATCTGTCAGATTCTCTCTCAAGAAGGTACCAACTGTAACTGTTTAATAGGATCTCTGGATTTTTCCAACCGATAGTTTGAAAATCAAAATCCTTTATTCATATAGACTTTTTTAACCACTTATGAACGTCATATTGACGAACATTCAAGATAAGAATATCCTCAATGGGCGGGCAATGGACGCATTTGGAAGTCTTCTAATGGTGAAGTCGTGATTTTTTTCCATTTATTTAAACCTAAGACAGCTAAAAGAACTGGGTTTATCAACAACTATCATAAGTTTATCAGATAGGACATCTTAAGCCACAGTAGTAGGATCACACCAGATTTGGCTAGGCTAGGGGAGGGAACACTGGCAGTGAAGGTGAGTGTTAGTGGCCACTAGAAAGAGTGCTCTTAAACCACAAGTCCCGGGCATTGCCTTCGGGCACTGTTCCTTCCTCTACAACGCGATGGACCCGGCACCCGCACGGTGTATCCATGGAATGCTAAGAAATTCGTCTCAATAAGATTAAGACATATCGTTCTTATATAGTTAAAAACTTAACCATGATGAAAAAAAATAATTTAAAAACTAATATTTAAAATCATTTAAATAATTAACAAAATTCTTCATTTTAGTTCAGAAAGCAAGCACATATTTTGCAAAGTTCGTAAACCGCATCGTATTTCATACTAATTTATAGCTCCTTAAATTATGCGGTTAATACACAACACACGATGTTAATAACGGTAGCTGCTTTCCCGATATTTTCCTGGAAAAATAATATATCAGCCACGTCATACTTATGTCGTCAAAATTTCAATAAATATAAATAAATAAATATATACAGGACTATATGACACACGGACGTCTGTTCCTAAGATAGACAACGTAATGCCTGTTTTATAGGTAACAGCCGCCTGTTATACACAAATATTTTTTTTACAAATATATAAATACATACATATGGATAATACACCCAGGCTCGAGGTAGGAATTGAACCCACGACTACCCGGAGCAGAAGGCAGGGTCACTGCCCACTGCGCCAACGGGCCGGCCTATTAGTCTATTGTGTCCCACAGCTGGGCAAAAGTCTTCCTCTCTTTGATCCATCTTTCTCTTTCCTGGGCCAATCTCATCCACAAATTCCCCGCAAAGGTATGCAAATTAAGGATTACATATTAAGATAAGAAAAAATCAGCAGTTAAATTATAAACTGTATACTGGCAATGAATACCTAATACAACATTACAATTTATAACTATGATGAAAGAGGAAAATCCTTAAATAATTTAACCGTACCATTGTAAATAACTTAAATACATGTCCAAGGAAACTGTTCGCAAATCGAATTCTTCAGATTCACATTGTGTCTATAGTCACATATTTGTTATGTCTTTCCTTATGGCTCGCATTCTTAGAGCATAATACCGAATTTGGCAAAAAACAGAAAACTTATGGACTTCTCCTTCAAGTGCCAATCTGCAGGGGTTTGGCAACCATTAGAACTAATTTTACTGTAGAAACAATTAAGACTAAGAACAGCCAGACTTGCAGTATTTTGCGGTATACAGGTATGAACAATAGCTCATTATGAAGTTCGAGTGATCGCGGCTTTGGCAGGTATACGGCACTTACGGTCTGGTTGTTCAGGGTTTCTTAGCCTAATTGTTTCGTGCTAATCCCGTACCACTTGCGAAGCATGAATGTTGTGTCAGCCTCCTTGGCGCACCCCACGAAAAGTAACTTCTTTGTATACACTTCTACGTGTTTTTTGCTTGAAATTGTTAAAAAAGAGTGCACACAGGTCAGAGAAAACCAGAGAGAACACTGTTTTTGATATATATTTCGGGGAATGATTCTTATGGGAATAAGAAATTATACAATTAAGACGTAATAAAAAGATTGTGCACTTAAGTGACATTGGGCACTTCTCAGTGTAGTGACTAAGAAATTAAGCTTTTAATCGTTTTATTTTTCACCAACATATCAAATAGTGATTTAAAAAATTAATATATATCATATAACAATCGTAAATGCTAATCACAAACAGTAGCCAGTAGAGAACGTACAGTCTAAAAATGCACCAAAAAGCAAAATAGCCTGTAAACGCAAACACGCAAGCTCGTCAATATCATCTGTTTACAGCACGTGGTTTAGTTTGAGTTTACAATAAGAAAACGCTTCACACACACACACACAAGCAAGCGGCACAATTAATTAGTGGAGGGGCGTGCATTTTTAGACCGAAACATCTAACATAAGTGATTACTGTATGCTGAGTTTTATTAAAGCCGTTATTCAGCAGAGTTTCTTCCAATACTCACCACAACCGGGTCAGGGTTACGCACCACTTACATTGGCGCAAGTCCTAGAGGCACTAAACTGGTATATAAATTTAAAGGTTATTTTATATTCTCCACACAACCACACAGGTAAATGCGCGAACACATATTACACAAAAACTTATTACACAAAACGAAGTATCATGCAATGCGATGATAACAATTTTAATTTATTTATACGAGCAATTAATATGCAGCTTGAAATAACAAAAAAAAGTGTTACATTCCAACTCCGCTCCAGAGCAAAAACATAATTATTGCAAGAAGATTTTATCACAATTGGACATAACATCTTTATCTTTATAAAAAAACCTAAACTCAATATCGATACGTCCTGCATAATTGTTGTAACCCCAAATTCCCAGCTTTACATGGAGCGTTACAAACGCTAAATTGTAATGTAACAGTCAGTTTTCAATAAATTATTATTTACAATAATGTCTTTATTGTATATATAATTGTATACACAAATGTGTTATATAATGACGATTTTATTTTTAATTTACGTGTTGCTAACGCTCTACTTGTGACAGTTCTTGACAAGCCAAGATCTTATAGTAGGTTATACAGGGATTTTACTGGTATACCCCTTGCTCCTACCTCTACCGCGTAAAAGTTTGTTCTATAACCGTTTTTCGTGAGCAATATTATGATGACATAGATTCATTTATGTTAATCTCATGGTGAAGCTGGAAGGTGGCCATAGGAACTCCGTTATAAAACGATATAACCTCATCAAGTTTGAGCTCACCAACACTAGGATTTTTTATTTTTTAATATAACAAGGGGCAAACGTGCAGGCGGTACTCTTAAGTGACTACCGACGCCCATGCACAACTGCAACGCCAGGGGATCGCAGATGCGTTGCTGGCCTTTGAGAAATGAGTATGCTGTTTTCTTGAAGGTACTTTGTATTTAGTATTTAGTATTTTACAATTAAGTGACAATTGCACAATATAATTTATATAAAAATCAACATAAAATTTTATTAATGTATAAGGTTATTTAATGTTTGATTTTATGAATATTATTTTATAATTATGTCTTTATTAGTCAAATAAACATTATTGTTTCTTATGTTAATTATCACATAAACATTGTAATCGAATGTTTTTATAACTTTAATCTGCTTCCGTAATAATAGTAATTGGAATTTGATAGCGTTGTTTCTGATCGATTGTTCTCAGTTCTAATGTAAGGTTGGTTAAGAACTCATTATTGAACTAAATTATTACACTAGTATTATTAAGTAAAACAAGTCGTTTTCTCCAATGAAGCAGAGCTACTCGTATTTATTAAAAAAATTGTTCCTCTAAGTTCACGCAATGACCGTTTATGTCACACTTGCAAAGATTATCAAACGATAATAGCTCGCAATGTGCTAATTAAAAACACGCGTTAATTAAGGTGCTTGTAATAAATTTCGTTGTCAGAAAAACATGTTTTGCTGCAAAGGTGTTAGGCGTAATTGAGGATTGAAATTGTTCATATGCGTGTAAACATGTCGCACGAGAATTAGCGTTTGGCATATCGGAATTGCATAGAGGTGAAATAAAATAGATTATTTAGTATTATGAAATCTAAAAAATACAAGTTATTCCTTCGCCTTCTCTTCTTCTAGAGCAACGTTATTCCGTTCTAGGACCAGGGTCCGCTAAATAGAAGAATCCGGAGAAGATAACGAAGAAGTACTGAAATAATCATATATTTTTGGGCGTCAAAATTGGGTTTCCTGGCAATACTGCGTAATTAAAAATATATAATATTCTTTTGATATCCTTTAGTAGAATTTCTTTTTTTTAATTAGTCTGTAATGTTCCACTGCAGGACAAAGTTGTTGAGGAGGTCGTGGCCTTATCAGTGGTCGGCATTTTAGTCGATCGCTAGGTTAAGTTGCTCTTGCTGCGACCGGGTGATAGATAGGTGACCCATTCTAGCACTAGTTTATATTTGATATCCGACCTCCTTCGTGTTTCGGAAGGCACGTCTGGTCGTGCAGATGTCCATGGGCGCCGGCAGGCACTTCGATGCCTGCTGCCTGCTCGTCTGCCCCCTTGTAACATAAAAAAAATATATATTGCTATGCTTCCTGCCTTGCATTTGCCCTTATTCAAATGAAAACTCAATTTCATATGTAAAAAGCAAGATTGCATAGGTTGTGCAAAGATCCTGTTCATTCTACGATCCGATGTCATCCTAGGGACCCCAGAATCTCTACAATCTCACGACTACCATCACTCACTAGTAGTTACCCGCGACTTCATCCGCGTAAAAGTTATTGAAATTTATTTGCGTGATGATACATAGCTTAAAGCCTTCATCGATAAATGGACTATCTAACACTGAAAGAATTTTTCAAATCAGACTAGTAGATCCTGAGAATCGAGATTCTCGAGATCCTGAGAATGCGCTAATCTCAGAAACTACAGGTCTGGTTTGAAAAATTCTTTCAGTGTTAGAAAGCCCATTCGTCAAGGAAGGCTATACTATATATACTATCAAACTTAAGTATTTTTTCTTTTAAAGAATATTAGGAATACTTTTATGTCTAATATTCCCTTTTTCCCTCCTACTAAGCTTAAATTAAAAGCTTGTATTAGGAGTGGGTGCGACAATACCCAATTTCCAATTTTCAAAACTCCTGGAAAACTTTCCAGGCAAAACTACCAAATGATTGGACCTACTTTTGATATATTTACCTGCATAGTATACTCTATCTTTTTCCCCGTTCTATAATTATACATGTATACTTTAAGATAGGTGCTACTAAAGCGTGTTAAGGAAATAATAATGTCTTTGCATGATAATGATATCACTGTCCCTTTCTCTCTTATGCTCCTAAAGCGTGATAATGAGGGAGAAAATAAACAACAGTAGCGAATGTCAATTGACCCGTCTGGCAGGAAGCGTTCGATTTGCTTGAGGGCTTCATGCGGGCTTCGCTTGCTGTCCAGATTAGTTGGGGTGATTTTATGTACAGTAAGATTATGGAGCCCGATATGAGATGGGGGAAGTTATGTAAGTATGGTTTAGTGCTTGATGAAATAAGTGCTTTCTACTGCATATTTAGCTTTATTGTAGGAGGATGAAGTGAAATCCTTAAGGTGCTCAGTTTAAACCACCTATACTTCTCATCTTGTCCTCTATAGATGTTAGAAGGAAAAGTGGAACTGTAAACAGAGAGTAAACGAAACGATAAGAGAAACAGAAAAAAAATTTAAAAGATAAATTTAATGTTACAATTCGAACGGGCCTGCTCCGCTTCTATTGGTCTTAGCGTGATGATATATAGCCTATAGCCTTCCTCGATAAATGACCTATCTAACACTGAGAGAATTTTTCAAATCGGATCTGTACTTCCTGAGAATAGCGCGTTCAAACAAACAAACAAACTCTTCAGCTTTATATATTAGTATAGAGTATATTCATTTTCTCTTGAGACGAAAGGTAAACAAACATTAAAAAAGGTTATTTTATGTGTCATTATCGTAAAGTTAGTGAAAAAACTAATGTGCCAGAAAAATTATAGAATTTACAAATTTTCTAATGATTCCAATAAATAAAACTGTAGTTATTTAATATACTAATTGGAATTTTATTTTTTTTAAGCCCTTGTATTAATTTTTACGTATATTTTAAATAACCTCATAATAATAGTGCCTTAAAAAGAACCTAAAACTGCTAAGGTGTCTTAAACTTTGTATTATCTGTCAACTTGTCGATACGAGTGTGCAAATTCTTTAGTATTTGTGTTATATCTTGTTATTTCTTGGTGATTTTTGTTGTTAGATGTTGTGTTAAGGTTTTTTTTTTTGTGTATTTATTTTATTTTACTGTTACCAAACAGTCAAAATGAGTGACAAACCTAAACTAAGCGTTGGGAAACACTGTACATATATTTAATTAGAGGTAGCGCCCCGCTTGCAGTCCTTTTGGTCTGTAGCCGAATTGGGCTGGCGAGTCCGGGTACCTATATTTCTTTCTCACATAAGATCGACGTCAAGTGATGGAATTGATGTCGTTGAACGAAGCGTCGTTCGATTTGTGAGAGTTCACGGTGGCCTAAACCTCTATGTAAAGGCTGGTAACGCCTTTGCGAGCCTTCTCGTGGTACAGATGTCCATGGACGTCAGTCACTTAGCATCTGCTCATTTGCCCCAAGTAATTAAAAAAAAAATATTTGTAAATATTGCTACTCTGCTATCGATAGTCACGCATCATAGTCAAGTAATTGTAGGTAGAGTCGACTAAGTATTACTTAGAGAGTTCAGTACTCTTCTAGAATGCTGATGGAATATTACACTCATTAAGTTACGGCACGCTCACATAGTGGATACGGTGCGAGTTAGTAAGAGCACTTCGTATTGTTGCCAGATCAAAGAAAATATCCCGTCTATTTCGCGCAACTGAATCTAGTTTTTCATTGTATTAACTGAAAAACTAGATTCAGTCGCGCTGAATCCAGTTTTTTTTGTCACAAAAATCTCACACAAGTATTGAGAAAATATTTTATGTTAAATGTTTTTTTCTATTTATCAAGTTTATGAACTTTACGTTAATTGCATTAAATTTGGACTAAAACTAAGCCAAACGAAGGCAGCCTCCAATAAAACGACATAGCGCGAGGGATGCTGTGAGGAGATCATGTTTCGTTCACACGCCGGGTGTGAGGAAAATAGAGCAAAAGCGTCAGCATAAAGCGCTGATTGTCTCAGTCCATATTATGATCTCTTGGACGACAGTCCACGGGCGACATCACAGATGTGCGACATTACTGTCTTACGATTGTCGCATGATGAGATAGGTTAAATATACAATGTTAAAAGGCAAGCTTGCAACATTGCTGATATAATGTTTAATTGTTCTTTCGATACCCATATCTTATTTGTTAACTTTACTAAAGAGTTTGAAACCCGTAGCACTTATTACTGTGCAATAAGAAACCACCTAAAGATAAGAAAATGATAAAATCGAATCACTATTGTGTCATTAAAATTGAGACATATAATAACGGTCATATAACTGCTTTAAAAGCAGTGGAAGGATATTTTCGCGATCTCTTTTGCAAAACCCCTTTAAACCTCCTGAAAAACTTGCAGTCGTAAAGAACAACTGTAAGTTCTCTTATATGCATTAATAGGATCTTATCATATTTGTAAACACGAGAAATTGCTATGCAAAAAAAAAAACTCTTCAGCTGTATATATAAGATATGATATGCTAAAATTTTATGCGTTGTATACAGGATTTATATATGTTACTTTGATATTAGATTTAATAAGTAGAAAAAAAAATTATACGGTAACCTAATTGCAACAAAGTTAAAAATGTCCTCATGAAGTAAAATTGTAGGGAATGGCTTATAAAACTTTGAGTTTGAAATTTAAGCAGAGTTTCTGACCTGTTAAATGTAGCTCGTTGCTCCTCAGGACTCGTATTTTAAAATTCGAATCATGTTACGGTATCGCACAAAAGTGCTTTGGCTCAGAACTTTCTGTTGTTCTTTAGAAAATAAGCCTTAATTACTGTTCTCGGCAGAAACGAAACGCTCGCGAATTATTCTTTCACCTGAGTTAAAATTGCTTGGAGCGGAGTAAATACGGTGCGGTTTGATAAATTAGATTTATATATTATAATCTGTTTTGTACAATCGTGGAGGTCGTGGCCTTATCAGTGGTCGGCATTTCAGACGATCGCTGGGCTAAGTTGCTCTTGGTGCGACTGGGTGCCATCTCCTAACTTATTATTGTCTAACTTAAAATCTGATAAATTTTTGCTTGATAAATCTGTATTAATATCGTGACGCGCATCTACAGGTTGTTGGAGATATTAATATTGCCTTTACTATTTATACATTAAGAGTAAATGAAAATTAATCTTTAACTATAGAATGCATTTTTGTTGCTTTCGACGTAGATACACTGGTTCCTTGAGAATTCGGATCTAATTCTCTATATTAAGAATTAGAAACGGAATTCGGATCTAATTCTCTATATTAAGAAACGAAACGGCTGATAGGCGCTTTGGGTGACCCAAAAGCTGGCTTGGACTGGCTCAAGTCTTGGCTCAAAAGTTAAGCTTAACTATCCAATGAAGCAACGCTGCTAGCATTTTGAGTACTCTACCACATGGGCCAAATTTTAAATCTTTCTTAATTATACTTAGTTTTTAGTTTAGTTTACATTATTTTTAAAAAGTTGTACTGTTAATTTTAGATAGTTTTTTTATATATTTTTTTATTTAGGTTCTTAGAAATAATGTACCTTTAATATACTTTTAGTATTTAAAAAGAAAAATATAACATAGCCAACCTTTTAAGCAAAAGTGTTCAACAAACTACATGAATCTTAATGATGCAATAGTATTTTGATAGAATCGTGTCTTTGTATTATGGAGTTCTTTCGCCTCCAGGGTTATCTGAAATCTTATTTGAAACACATACTGCAAGTCTAAAGATAGATAGGTAGATAGAAAACACCAAGTTAGGTAACAAAGTTAATGGCTGTAAGACGTCTCAAAATCTAAAATGTTCAACTACTAAAAACTACCAACTAACAAAAAAATACATATTGTTTAGTTTAGTTTTTTCTTCGTTACAGTTTAAGTATGGTGTTTCAAATTCGTGTCAAAAATTATTAATTTAATGGCCGTTTCATGTTTAATTATTATTAAAAAATATAACTGACTATTTCATATTCCTGCTTTCTTATGTTCCGTTAATTCTGCCGTTGTGTACATAATCTTCAAAACTTTCAAAAATACTAGGAAAAAATTCTCATATTAAACACTCATTTTCCAAATAAATTGAGTGATTTCAGTCAAAATCGAAAGAAGACTTTCTATAATTTAGAAATTTGGACAATAAATATTACAGGCGGGCTTCCCAACACTTACACGTTTACCAAAGCTCTTGCGGAAAACCTTATAGCATCAAACCATGGGGATATTCCGACTGCCATCATAAGGCCTTCAGTAGGTATGGTTATTTCTTTTTACGTTATTTGAACGATAATTATGGGAAAAAAACACTAATTTTTGATGGAGCACTGGCTTACAAT
>JANCMC010014209.1:5281-105146 GCA_024363005.1 Charaxes varanes
GAAAGAATGTATAAAAAATACTAAATAATGCTGAGTTGGTCGCACCTTTGGAATGCTTCCACTAGTAGGCTTTCGTACTGGACCTATCGTCTGACCGTAAATCCGGATATCTGGGTCCCGTTAACGGATCATTCATAAATCTCGTCACTCGTTAAAGGGTGGTATCACCAAAATGTGACATCCGGCAAGGGGTTGACCCCTCCCCCATTTATGATGACACATGTCAAAATTAAAAATATTCAAAACAAAACCGAAAAAGAAGAATGAAACTGCTGCTTCCTTTTAATTATTTATAAAATTGAAAAATACGTGATATCACAACAAGGGAGGGGGTTTCAAAAATGTTGCTTTGATAAGGACAGGGGAGTTAAAAAATCGTAAAATTCGTGTGACATATTTCACGAGTGTATGAGAGTACATATCTACATATAAATAAGAAAATAATTAAGCGAAGTGACAATTATTTCACTTTGTCATACGAACAATAGGGTCGTATACTATTTCCACTCTATTGTCTGCTCCATGTAAACAATCAATTTCTGGAGCTATTAAGTGTCATAACACAGTTGCTACATACAAAATTTGTATGAATGCAATTATAGAACTTATTATTTAGCTCTTAAGGTTGAAAATAAAATGATTCGACATTAGCGCGACTTTTCAGAATTTACAAACTTATAACGTGGATCAACAAATGGTACCTATTATAATTGCTATTCTCACATTAATTCAAGCTACTATTGAAGTAAGTAAAGCTTTTTAGAAGCGACTACGGTGTAATTGAAAGCGTAACCGTGTCATTTTCAGTAACCAAATAACTCCTCCACAATACGCTATTTCATAGGGCCTCACAATATGCATCCATGGAACGCCGACTCTCGATTGGGAGCCTCAGGGTTCCGCAAACGGCTAAGCCTAGTGGTCACTTTAAGCCAGTTGACGCTATGAAAGCCACTAGTGCCATCAGCAAGCACAATCAGGGGAAAACATTGGTTGTCCGTAGTCGGTTTACGGACGATAATTTTACATGATAACGTCGAACACTTAGGCCGATCATGCCACTCTAGCGCTTTTTCTGCGATCTCGCTTGCTCGGCTCAAGCGGAACGTGACAATGAGTCATATTTTTTCGTAAGTGCAACTGGCCTTCATCGATATAATACCTTATCACGTCAAGAAAAGTAATTGGGAAATTTGCTTTTAAGTCCTTTTACAGTGCAATTATAAAGTCTAAAGTAAGGCTACCTAAAATCTACTTGATCATTTTATTCCAATAACATACACCGTAATTACCTAATGGCATAAATAATTCCTGCCAAGCTAATATACAATCGTTTTCTATTGGGTACCGTCTATTATAACATTTTATACTTACATAATTATTTTTTCTTAATTTGGTACGCCAGAATGACGAAAGGTGCGCCGATGCCAGTTGCTGTGTACCAAAAGAAGTTCCACGTGATCCATGCGCGACTGTTCAAGCTAAATGGAAGGTTCTGTAATAAATATATATTAAATACACTACCTGATCTCATGTAATCGTGGTTTTAATTGATATCATTATCGCGAAGAAAACATCCCGCATTAATGTACGCAAATATTATGTCTTGCAGTCATCATTTTGATTTCAATTTAAAGTACGTAGAGCCTAAAAATGCATGCACCTCCAAAGAATTCACCTCTGTATGCAAAATAGCGTGAAGACGCAACACGTAAGCTCGTAAATATCTTTGGCTTAGAGTGCGTGTCTGAGTTTATAATAAAAATGTTATGCATACAAGCAAGCGTTGCAATTAATTAATAGAGGTGAGTGTATTTATAGACTGAAACATCTGATTCAAATATGCTTAACCATAGAAGATAGTTGCTGCTGATTTTTTTTAATGTTTGTTCTAAACAGGCACGAATCAACCTTGGTAGGTTTGCCCACAACCCCAATAGACTAGTGATGTCACACTTTCACGGTCTCTTGAGATTATATCCAATATCTTACTTACAAAAAACAATGTATCAAAGCCATATATTTTACAGATATATCCTTTGTAGGAATGCACTATACTGATCTTATGCCGGAGCCAGACATAGCTCAAAGTGTTTGTACATTTTTGTCCTTGAAGACTACAAAGTTCTACAAAACTTGAGTAAGGCAGTGACTGAGTTGTGGCCCAAGACAGGAAAACGGAGCATTGGTGGTCCAGCAACCAGATGGGTCGACGACATAATATCTGTCGCGGGTCGAACCTGGTCCAGATTGGCTCAGGACCGTAAGAAGTGGTACGGGCGGAAGATGCCTTTGTCCAGCAGTGGGAGAAAAGGGGCTGTGGATAATGATGATGATAATAAAAGGTTTTTAAAATATTAAAAAGCTTTTATTTAAATGTATACCACTATATAAAAAGTACTAGTAAGGACAAATCAAACGAGCGCAAACTCAATGCGGTTATATCGTTTTATAACGGAGTTCCTACGGCCTCCTTCCAACTCTATCATCATATCGGTTCCATGTAATCATTATATATTGCATTGTCATCTGATATAAATATGTGTGCAAAATTGTAGCTCAATCAGTTTAAATCGTCTACTCCAAAATTAAGTTGTAAGATTCCACCAGAACAAACTTACGTTGCAAGTTAAATAAAAGCTTTTATAAATACCAATCAATTTGTATGAAGCTACTCATTTGATTGTTCTATGTTTAGATTTTTAGGTCACTCATGTTATTGTTTTTTTTTTCATGTTTATAATCTTTAACTTAGTTGTTAAAATTCGCTAATCGAAATTGATTAGACCCGCAGAAATATAAGAACAAAATTAGGATATTAGTGGGCTCGTCTTTAAGCAATGTGTTATTATATACATCCACGCTTATTTCCGTAAGTCCTATCGAACGATTAGTCTCTTTAATGGTTTACTTTAGTTTCGTTCTCGTCTGACTTAAAGTCATCGTGGACGAGAAATCGCCCATACCCAATAACTATTTTACTTTCTTAAAAACTGCGCGCGACTGTACTACACGATCGAGTGTAACTACACGTTAGAGCGAGCAATCCGCACCTCATAAAACTGAAAACGTTTACTGAACATGCCACCATTTTGGCTCAAGTTACTTTTCGGGGATTCTTCCTTGTACTAATATACTAATAGATAAAGATACTCAGATCTTTATTAGAACACACAGTAGTACCCACGAATACTTAATCGGACTATAAGTACAGTACTAAACTAGCTTCAACCGATATGCAAGTGCACCGTCCAAACAGAGTCCGATAATGTATCGCGCTGTCCGAATCTTAGGGGGATTGAAAAAGCGCACAATAGGCTACTTGACTATCTTTCAGAAACTAGTTATTATAATACATTGCAGCCAACTAAAAGTAAAATATAAATATTCCAGCGAAAAACAAAGCTTTAGTTATCAATTTGAATTTATTTAGGGATTAGGGCTGAGCATAAAGATTATTGAATATAAATTATATTATTTAACAGTGATCACTTTAATAAGACAGACTTTAATTTTCTATTCGAAAATATATAAAAGAGGGTTATAGGTGAAAATGGGCGCTGTAAGTTATGCGTTCATATTTCATTTGTCTTTTTGTAATTAATTTTTTTGTTATTAGTAGCTGTTAGTAATATTTACAAAAAATAAATGATTTTTCCTTATTTCAAAGATATTCAGACTTCAGTCTTCTTAAAAAGAATTAACATAATATACGAATTTAACATATATGATACGTCTACACTCATCGTTTCTTACTTATGGAAAGTTAGGTTGTAGACGTAATGTCTGTGCCGGGCTTCTGGCCGCATCAGGAATCGGCAACATTTGGTGCGTTAAATTGGAGCGTTTGATCAGCCCTTTGTGCGCCTTAAGACCATTAGGACAACAAGATTACGCGGACACCGAGCGCGCGGCCAACCGCGGTGACGCGATTAAACCCCCACCCCTCCCCCGCCAGCATCACCCCCAGAACAACCCCTTTTTTAACTTCCACTGTGCATAGCTCTTTTCCGTTCATATCTTTGTAGGTACATTCTTTTGCCACCTGACCTGACAAAAGGAACATAGAATTCTAATTGGATCGCATACAAAACAAATTAACGAAGTCGTAATGTAATTGGGTATGTTGTTTTATTTATTATTGATTTCTAGTTTACATCATTTCATTATAATAAGTAAGAAAATAGATTCAATTTTAGCGTGATGAGCCTATGGCGTTCCTCGATAAATAGGCTATCTAACACTGAAAGATTTTTTTAAATCGGAGTATTTTTTCATTCATCGGAGTATTTGTTCCTGAGATTAGAGCATCCAAGCAAACAAACAAACTCTTAAGCTTTATATATTAGCATAGATAAACGAAAATGTGTCCTAATATCTATAAATAAATACTAATAACAATTAATAAATGCTAAAATAATAATAACAAAAGGCAGTATTGCTTGAGACAGCATGAATTGTGAGGAGATTCCTTAATATGCAACACTAATCTCCCGATAGTTTGGGCTTGAGCTTTGCCTCCGTGAGATATCCATTTTTAAATTTATTGTTAATATATTTAAAAATGTAATTAAAAAGGTGAACAGTGTAATAAAAGACCATTATAATAATAAATAGATACCGGTCGGGGACGCAAGCAAATATTTATTAAAAGACAAAATAAAAAAAAGGTGAGGCCTTTAAATTCACGCGCGGGAACAGTTCCCGCCGCGACACCGCTTCGTAGCGAGCTCATGAGGAAGAACCCCGGACAGGTTCGAAACTAGACGAATTTCGAAAAAAGTCGAGGCAATCCCGATATATAACATTTTGTTTTTCCCGATATAACGTTTTTATAATTAGTATGAATACCGCTCACGAAAGTCTAAGTTCTAAAATAAATATAATGTTACTAAATACTTTTAAGGTATTTTTAATATTCCAATTTCCCCCGCCAACTAAGTTTTAATCAAAGGCTTGTTTTAGAAGTGGGTTAACAATACCTTAGCGGAGTCGGGATTTGAACCTGGTACCTTGCTATTGCGCTATCGAGTTTTTATCAAGCATTTTTCAATCGTTTATCATATTCACTTAGATGATAACTATTTAATCTTTTTACAAATATCCAAGTTGCTAGAGACTGGAAAAATTGATGCCGGTACAGAGTTGAAGCCATATTAAACGAGAATTAACATTTAATCAATGCTATATAAAAAAAGTATTTTTGACAAAATTAGTCTTAGTAGTTTTTGTATTATAATAACAATCTATTCTTTGAAAATCTCATGTGACAACGAATGCGCCGACCTTGTCAAGTACATAGCCGCTTGGCGACGTCGCGAAAACCCTGAAGCTGACACAGGTCCCCTTCGACCTGGTCCTTCCAGCGGTACTTGGGACGCCCGAATGGTCGAAGACCGGTCCCATGTTACAACAGCTAGTTATATAAAAATGAAACAAGCTGGTTGGACAACAACACAGCAACATTTTATCTGGAAGCTGAAATATGACAAATGGGATTAGAAATATCAATTGTTGATCTAATTTGACTCACAGTGCTAATTTAAATCCCACTAGGCGAACAAAAAAGCAAAGTTGAAAATAAGAAAGCATAACACTAACTTTTTATAACATCCATATACACTAGAGTCTCACTAATCCAACTCTATTAAAAACCAGAGGGAGCCGGATTAATGGAATTTTCAGATTACTGGATTATAGAGAAAAAGTCTTAACGAATAAAATAAAGCATCTCATAGAGAGAATACGTATAGTAAAGTATTAAATTAATATGTATATAATATGTGTAGTATCCACTGATACTACGTAAATATTATTAAATATTTACTGTAATTATAACTTACCAAATTGGTGTATACACGCGTTGCTCTCATACTGATCACAATGTACTTAGATAGTTGTTACCCAGTCAACGGTCGTAAAACAAATGCGCCGCATAACCGGAAATGCAATGGTCAGGCTGAAGAAAATATGGAAAAACAGGCGTATAACAAAAGTTACGAAGACCCGGCTGGTCCAATCACATATTTCCCATATTTTATTATGCCGCGGAGACATGGACTTTGCGACAGGTCGATAGACAAAAGATTGACGCTCTTGAGATGTGGTGTTGACGGCGTATGTTAAAAATTTCCTGGACCGAATTTCGCACCAACATCTCTATACTGCAGGAACTCGGCGTTAAACAACGACTTTCCTCTATAATTCAAAGTCGCATACTCAAGTTCTATGGCCATGTCTCCCGGCGTGGAAATGATGATTACATTGAGCGACTCGTGGTACAGGGAAGAGTTGAGGGCACTAGACGTCGAGGCAGATCACCCATGCGATGGACCGACCAAATTAAGACCGCTGTGGGCGGTTCCTTACATGAGTGCACCAGGCTATCGGGTGGTAGAGAGAAATGGCGAGCTGTCTTTGAGAAACTGACGGCTTCTTTTGACAGTGTGACTACGTGATGACCACGACCGCACTACCAAGAGTGTATCGAAAAAGAAGAATATGACACACGGACGTCTGTTCCTAAGGTAGACAACTTAATGCCTGTGTTATAGGTAACAGACGCCTGTTATACACCTTTCTAGATTAATAATAGCCAACAACCCTACCAATTTTGAGGTGTATGCGAATTAATGCAAACTTGCCCTAATTTTTAGGCTAATTTGACATGACTATAAATAGATAGACTGTAATCACGACATCTGATAAGACCTGGACTGATCAGGCCTAAAATTTATATAGCATTTTGTAGGACAAGATATCCAATTAGATAAAGATGTATCATTCCATCAGGGCACGCTGTAATCATCGCTTATCGCTAGAATTTGCATGTCGTCCACTTTATCAAAGAAAAACATCAAGCAACTCTAGTGATGTAGAGCCATAGCTTGTCGGCTCTTTTAAATTTAGGCTGCCTTCAAACAAACGTATTATTAACCGTCGTATAAGCGAGCGATTTTTTTAAATAAGCAGGATAGACGGTTTACTATCGAAGATTACAGCTACAGATAACCAACTGAACAATTAGAAATCTCGCAAATGCATTGCCAGCGTTTAAGAGAAGAGTATGTATGTCTTTATTTATTCAACTTCTTAAGACTTACAGATGATTTTACGCGTGGTTGTAGTCGCTGACTCTTAGGGACGTACATAAATTACATCACACATTAAAGAGGGGGGGGGGGTAATCACCAAAATGTGATATTGGTGGTGGTTTATAAATTATGTCATAAGAATTTTTGTAAGAAATATTATACTGTTTGTTTCCCTAATAAAATAAAATAAAATTATAAACTATTGCTCTTTTTTATTTATGTATAATATAAAAGTTAAGAAACAAAAAACCGCCATCAAATGGTCTGGAACTGGACCAAAATAAGGCCACGGTAGAAGCACCTGCTTTCAAATAAAAAAAGAAATTTCAGAATCGTTTCACCATACATATATCCATAGCCGTCAGTGCTTTTTTAGACTGTACAACAGTAATTTTATACCTCTATGTACTGAACACCAAGTAATAAAATTCGTGATTAAATATACGTATGAACAGGGGTTTTGCTGATTCACAACAATAAGAATTTATTATAGACCAGCTGTAACCCGCGCTTCATCCGCTTGTTTTTTTTGTGCTGCAATAACCAAAGCCTTTGTTTTCCTTATAAAATCAGCTATATACCGGTAAAAGTGCCGCGCAAATTGGCCCAGCCGTATTGGAGAAATGTTTTATCTTGTGTTCTTGTTACAGGTATACTTATATTCTAGACATAGGCAACTAGTAAAATAAATTAATTTCAGCGTTACAAGCACACCTTAAGTTTTATTTTATATATATAAACAAAACCGATAATGTTATTATATCAGCGTTGACCTATCATATGATGAAAATAACATTAATGGAATTTGTTATGTTGCAGAAGGCGACCGCCGAAGCAGAATGCGGCGTCACTGCCGACTGTGCCAACGGGCCAGTCAAATTATATGTAGAAAAAAAAATTGTCGTTCGATCGGCATAAAGACATAACTAATGTAACCTGAATGACGTGTTATCCGGATTAATACAAGAGATAATACGAACACTAGCTAGCAAATGGTGTACTAATTAATAATCCTATAATTTTCCATGTATTGGCAAAGCGACAAATATATTGACGTCATAGTTTAGGCTAAGAGCTAAGACCTCATACACCTAGATGGCAGAGAATTTCTATAAATATCTGCAGGAACTGTATAATAAGCCCAGTAATTTATATTCAAGTTTAAAACCGATTTTTTTTGAAAATGTAGGCACTGTATGCACTAACTGTATAGATAATATTTGCTCTTGCAATACTAGTTTAATATTAACAAAAGAAACAAGGGATAAAACGACAGGCTATACATCGGAATGATTATGGATACCCGTGGACATTAACAGTAAGCTCGCAGATCCCTTGGCACCCTTTGACAAACGAGTATGCTTTCCTTTCGAGTTTTCTGCAGATTTAGCATTTTCGACGACAGAGATCTAAAAATGGGTTCCATGAATTCGAGCGAGTGCTAATTTCTGTTTGTAACATGCTAAAATTTGTTTAATTTTCAGGTTATGCAATGAAGTTTCTTCAAAAAGAAATCACACGCTCAAACCAAGGGTAGTCTTACCGGAGAACTACGTGAAAGGTAATTCTTCAATCTTTTAGTACTTAAATAGGCAATAACAAAACGTTTATGCACGAATCCCTTTCCATTACCCTTTGAGCTTTGAGCGGAACACCTTACAGGTTTCAGTCCATCAGTCTGACATTGAGCTATCGCTTAAGCTTTGATTATTTAATCACTCAGTTAAACAAAAGTTTAAGTTATGAGTATGAATATACTACAAAAGACATTTGTCTCTCCTTCGTCCTTTATCTCTTAATCAACACTTCACTTTCAGTTTGTTTAAATAAAGAGTTGTTTAATTTATTAGCAATTCAAAAATCAAATGCCTGTATCTTAATAAATAAACGTTTCTACTTTTCCTTTGATAGTGTATTCATTTCTTCTTGACTTCATCAGGCAGCTTTATTAACAAGTCTCAAAGTTAAGTGATTGCGTAGTTTTAGTAGACTGCCTGAATTGAAGACACCAATTTGATTTTAAGATACTTTATATCAAAAAATTGTTCAATTGGAATGATCAACAGACAGTTTAAAAATTGCTCAATTGGATCATTTGGCCCGATAAACTTCCAATTTAGTGGGTAGCATACCTTTTATCTTAAATGTTTAACATAATTCACATTAACGCGAGAAAAACCACAGTAAAAAGCAAATGTTAATTTTATACCACCTACATACGCAAGCCGTATGTCAATTATATACAAGCATTATGTTGGGCTCTCAATAATTAGTGAATAGGTTCATTCTAGGCAAGCACGCTCGACCTTAGACCGCATCTACACTTTATCAAGTGTGACTGCGGTCAAGCGCTTGCCTATCTCCAATAAAAAAAAAATCCGTTTTATACCGATTGTAATCTTTAATTTACTCACATATCGCATGCTTAGTTATAAACTATCCGATTAAGTTTTAGTACTAACTACTTAAGTACTAAAGTCAGTTAGTGATATAGGCATCTTCGTTACACCGTCCTTTATCAGCCAATCAAAGAATTATTTCAACATATCCACCCAATACCGAGATACAGCGATTTGTGTCTTTTTAACAAAAAAACTTATTTTGGTTGAAATGACAAACGAAAAATAAAATTTCATTAAAATAACATTTAAATACCGTTAATCACTTCATTAACTATTAAAACTGTATAATTTGCTACTATAATGTCGTTTTTATCGAATTTCCCAAAAATCAACTTTTTTTGTGTTAGGTCAGTTTATGGCTAAGCGTGCGATATATAGTGATAAGTAAATGCTATCTTATTTCCTCGTCTATCGATGTTTTAATAATGTTAATTCATTTGTCAATTAGTGGAATTTAACATAATTATAAGCTACATTATACATATTATAATCATATCAAGGACATTTATTTGGAATAAAAACATTTCATTTCATTTCAAAACATTTCATTTCATTTCATTAATTGAAGAAATTTTAAATTAAAATTCTCTCGTAATATCCGAACAGGCTCGCGATTTCTCATTATCAACTTAAAACTAAGTGCATCTAGAATTTTCAAAAAAAAGATTAAATGAGTTTGTAAATATTAATAAAGAACCACAAAAAGAACGGAATGTAAAGATCAAAGCAACCTCTTCCTGTTATTACGGAAAAAAATCAAAAACATTTGTCTTTTTACGTCTTATATTTTTCCCTCTTATTTTCCGTCTCCATAGTAACCAATAAAATATATTCAAAAACTATTCGTCTTCAATGTCCTGTCATAATCTCTTCGGCCCATGCGGCCAGCGTCATAGTTGCGTCAAAAAAGTCCGTAACTCCTATTTTAAATGACTTTCAAAGTTAGGTGGAAGCTTTCATTTCCAGGGAGGCACATTAATTTGAAGAATTACAGTTCTGAAGGTGGATAAAGAAAACATAAAGGTGGTTCATTTGTTGCGGAGATTTATCAAAGCCCACTCACTGACTTTGATGAATTAGAGTCATTTTATTCAAATACTACAATTAAGCCTACAAAAGCCGTTACACTTCCTTAATCTGGCTCTACAGAAAAATCCTTAGCGGATGTCTACTATAACTATAAACTACCCTTGCCAAATTTAATCTTTGCACGTTCCGTGGTTTTCGAGATTACGTGATACGTTTCGCATTTATATATAGAGGATGAATGGTGAGTCACGACACTCGAGGACGTGACACTTAATGAACATATATAAATGAAAAAGAATAATAAAATAAATATCATTAAGTACTATGTAAAATAAAAAAAATGTTATCTAATTATATACGCAACGCATGTTAAGTACTCATTAAATTATATGATACAATGTATTTTAAGTGTCACACCAGTCAGCCTCTATAAATGGGTTATTATGAAGCAGTTTTTAATTTTTCGGCAATACAATATTTATGTATGTATTTATTTTTATTAGTATGTGCTTACTGCATTTAACTTTTTTAATGGTCGCGTATTTTACACTGAACTAGGTTTTTATGATTATTTAAATTTTAATTATCTGTCTTGTGTTACTTTTTATTATTGTTAGAATATTCATAATTACTTATCCAACTGTTATCTAGCCTACTCAGTGACTCAGTGTCCAGTGAGCAGGTAATAAAGCAATACCAGTGTCAGAACTAGCCTGATAAACTAAATTAAGCCATCGATTTATTTCCGTAAGGAAATACTACGATAAACATTTAGCCTTGGTTATTATAACAAAAGGATTGCGTAGTTTCTTGTCGCTGGAAGGTTAACGTTCAGGAGAAAAGTATATTTTGCAGAAATGCGGCCGCCGTCTCGGAAAGGTCAGCCAGTGGTGGTGGAATTCAGCATTTACGTCGTTGACGTAAATTCCATTAACGTGGAGGACATGGACTTCAGGTAATAACGATTTACGTGAAGTACCTTTAATAAATTTGCTTTTCTTTATTGTTTCCCTACGGTTTAACGTACATGTATCAAGGATATGATACACGATAATATAGGTACCATGCATAGTGACGCTGATAATTTCATCAATGTATTTTTTAAGTTTTTAAATATTTTTAGTTAAAAAAGAAGAAACCCTTTTATTATATACTTTTTTATAACAAATAATATGTTTCAAAAAAATCTTAATTTAATGATAAATTTTTTTGAATGTAAATATTTTTCATATTTGTTTTTATTAGTAAATTTTAGTTTTTGCGGTGCAAGCGATGTCTTAAACTAATTTATGCGTGCTAAGTTAGCCTATAAGTGGGGTATACGATGGTAAATTTATTTAATAAGAAATCTAAAATATCTTATTTATATTTACCTTGTATATTTATGTTGGCTTCCTATATACATAAAAAAAACTAAATAAAACCTTTTCTTTATTTCATGGTACTGGTACTGGTACTGGTACTGGTACTGGTACTAGTACTGGTACTGGTACTGGTACTGGTACTGGTACTGGTACTGGTACTGGTACATGGTACTGCATAAATAATGTGACAACCTTAAAGTTAATGAACACGCTTATCTCAGGAACTACAGGTCTGATTTGGAAAATTTTAAAGGTCATTTATCGAAGAAGGCTATAGAATGTATATTATCATCACGCTATAATTGAATCTATTTTTTTTTTCACCTAATTTTAAGCGGACGACATCGCGGGCTCTGCTAGTATAATATAGGATCCACGGTCGCAACACGACCCCGTTTACTAGTGTGTCCCTGTAATCATACTCGTTTTAACAACTACCCTCTTTTACCTATCCATATATATATTAATATTTAAAGCTGAAGAGTTTGTTTATTTAATTGAACACGCTAATCTCAGGAACTACTGGTCCGATTTGAAAAATTCTTTCGGTGTTAGATAGCTTATTTATCGAGGAAGGCTATAAGCTATACGAAGATAAGGATAGACGAAGTTGCGGATAACAACTAGTACAATATAACCTGCATTACCACAAGGCTTGCAGATGCCTAACCGAGTTTAGACAGTTGAATATAGCCTTTTTTCGAATCTCCTTAAGTCGGGTCGGAAACATCTAACGTAAAATAAAGGTAAATCAACAGGCGGTAAACCGTGTTTTATCACTTGTTTGTCAAGGGATTATCCTTTTTTTAGAAATGGCTACATGATCAAATCTTAATTAATAGATCACTTATCATCCCTATGGTTCGATGATAATAAGGCGATGGAGGTATCAAGTTATGTAACTCCTGCGCACACTCTCCGAAGAATAATCTGTAGAGGACCGATAAACACGCCACCCTACGACAATGCTGAAGACTGTGAATGATTATGTTTATAAAAAGACCTTCACAAATAATGCATTATTTTAGAACAAATTTGAATAGCATAAAAAACATTATACTTAGCCAACCTTAAAAGATAGATATAAGGTGTTGCGGAATTTTATTTAGAACTTTTAAAGAGGAACACTTTTGTCATACATGACTTTTGCGAATCTTTAACCATTTACACAGCACACGCAGCGGAAACTCCCAAATGGGAAAAAGAACATCCGATTTTGAAACATTATTCGTTGGTGTTCCGCTCCTATTGGTCTTAGTGTGATGATATATAGCCTAAAGCCTTCCTCGATAAATGAGCTATCTAATACTGAAAGAATTTTTGAAATTGGACATGTACTACTTGAGATTAGCGCGTTCAAACAAACAAAGAAACTCTTCAGCCTCGTATATTAGTGTTGGAATAAAGTGAAGGTAATTATGTTAAGTTGTTAATTGGTTTTGGACAAAACCTCTGACAAGGGTGGCGGGCGGAAAATTTGTATGAAAGGACAATGCCCATCGTAGTATGGGGCACAGTATAGTGTTGCGTCAATACCAAAGTTGTATTGGATATAAAACATTACCAATTACCATTTACAATTATTATTTTTGATCTTTGAACTGGAGTTTATAAGTTATCTTCCAAAAATATAATATAACCTTAAAATAAACGTAAGCCATGATCCTAAAAAACAAGAGTTTATCATGATTCGCTTATCTGTGTAGGATTTATTGAAGATTGTAATAAGTTGATGAACTGTCACGTTAATTGTGAACGGATAATGAATAAACAAAAATATGTCTTTTTTATTTTGTAAATAAAACCCCGGTACAAATTAATGTTATGGAATGCGAGATAACTCCAGAAATGAAAAAAATAATTTTCATATTATTTTTGTCTTGACGCAAGAGAAAAACGTGTACCATAAATGGGCATTGATATTTTATATATAGAGTACTAGCCGTTTTCCGCGTCTTCGTCCGTGTACAAATGCAAGAACTCTTAGAACTCCTTAATCTGGCCTTATCGAGAAATCCTTTCTTTGCGAATGTCTACAACTGTAAAGCTGAAGAGTTTGTTTACTTGAACGCGCTAATCTCAGGAACTACTGGTCCGTTTTAAAATGATAAATTATTGAGTCAGCCGCGACCCATGAACCAATAAACCATTAACCATTAACCATCAACCAAAATATTTAACCATTCGCCAATCAACCACCCAAGACGTCTTTAATTTCACCATAACTAGATATAAATATCTCTGTACGGCAACCAGCCCGTACATAGTGTATTTGGTAATTTTGAAATTTATTTTCTGATCCACCCTCTACGAAACTGTTTTATAGAAATGTATTCCCACCTAAACAAGTTTACAGGTATTAATAAAGTTTCCAGGGATTAAAAGGTAAAACTCAAACACGAAGCTTTGTTTCAATTCATTTAGAATTCAGAGCACGTTGCGTCCGGTCGCGTGTTATGTGATGTACGCGAGGGAATGAATCGTTTCGGAAAAAAGGCCACTCAATGATCGAAGTTTTGGGTTTCACGATTTGCATTCGGTTTTAACTTGCGAGTTCTTATGAAATATAATCGAAGTATAGAGTTCTTTTTCATTATTGGTACCTTAAAGTTTTTGCTCAAATTCTGTTAGTTTCATAATAAAAGTGCTATTTTTTTTTATCTGTTTATGTTTTCCATGAGGTATTTGCCAATGCCGACCCTTCATCTGAACTGAGCCTTAAGACAAAACATATTTTCATCCCCGTCCCCGTCCCCGTCCTATTCAGCGCAATTTTTTTATTTTTTAAGAACCTTATCTTAACAGTGACAAACACAACAGAAAAAGAATGAGCTAATTCGCTAGCCCCGTTCACGCATGATGCTGTGATCAAAGGGAAATAAGAATTCATTTTTATATAGGTCTCAATTCATACTGATAGCATAAATTAAAAATAAAAGATCATACTATAGAATACAATTACGAGTACTAACAATCGTGTAATTACAAACACACTACCAATGGACACAAAGGTAAATTATTTCTAGTGTCAGTGACCTCTCAAGCTGATACAATAAGTAAATAATGGCTATTTACTTATTATACAAGTAAATAATAATTCCTTCCTCCTGTCTTTCGACATTTATTTCCTGCTAATTAGGGTAGACATAGTGTGACCATCCTTTTTTTTTTCAACGATATCAGATAATTAAAAGAATCCATTCCAGAATGGTTAATTTTATTTTCACTATCATTTATTTAAATATCTTACTCTAAATACATTTTTAAAAATTAATATAAAAATACATACATTTAAAAACATATAAAAAATAGATGACCGCCGGAAGCGAGGCAAAGACCCGAGCAACCGGTGGTTAGGGCTCCAGATTGAGGATTATCTTCAGGATTCAGAGTTGCGCGAGTCTCTTCGCATCGAAGCCGACCCCTCCGCGTCCCGTAAGACGAGCACTCCGTCGCGCATCCGCTCGCTGTTCCGATCCAACAAGAATGACACTACAGACGTAAGTTGAACCATAATTAGTACACATTTTTTTTGTACATGTCGCATACAGGTTTTATTTTTTTTTTCTATCCGTAAAAGTATCAAATTCTATATCATTTGAACTCTAGCTGCACTTAAGACTAAATTAAATAGTGAATACGTTCATCGAGAGAAACATTTTTTTTTTAATGCAGGCATTGTCGCGTGTTTACTTACAAATAATTGAAGTTATCGCATTGGAAGTATGGAGATTAGAGTAGAAGGAGTAACATCTCTGTATGTTACAAATATCTGTCGAATTAGGAAAATAAGAGGTGGCGCCACATCTGCTTCGTGAATTTAATTCATACTTTAACAGTTGTCTACATCATCCAGGCTTCCATTCCGGAAGATTATTGGTCAATTCATCTACTATTGCTACACTCATACCATACCATTTATCTATACTAGCATCATTCTGGACGGTTTTTGAACTATTATCTGAGCAATAATGTTCTAATGATAATATTCTAATCTCCATAATAGGAATTATTGACATACAAAGAATTTTTATACTAATATTTTAAACAGAAAAGATTTGATTGTTTGTTTGTTTTGAATAGGCTCTGAAACTATCGGACCGATTTGAAAAGCTCCTTCACCATTAGAGTCCTACATTATCCCTGATGGATGAAGGCGGTATAATATTTTCAAAAAAGTTAAGAAGACGCTAATGCGATGCTGGGGCGACTCTTATGCGCCGCTAGGTGCGTCGCTAGGTGAGACGCTAAATGCGATGCATTAATGTCACACCTGGCGTCTCCTCTAGCGGTGTCTTAGCGTCGCTCTACCAGCGCATTAGCGTTTCACCCAGCGACGCAATAACGTCGCCCTAGCGTGGCATTAGCCTCTCACCTAGCGGCGAGTTAACGTCGCCCTAGCGTCGCATTAGCATCGCACCTAGCGTCGCATTAACCTCTCACCTAGCGGCGGGTTAACGTCGCCCTAGCGTCGCATTAGCATCGCACCTAGCGGCGCATAAGCCTCTCACCTAACGGCGCATTAGCCTCTCACCTAGCGGCGGGTTAACGTCGCCTTAGCGTTGCACCTAGCGGCGGGTTAACGTCGCCCTAGCGTCGCATTAGCATCGCACCTAGCGGCGCATTAGCCTCTCACCTAGCAAACGGCTATATTTTTTGACTGTGTAGATTAAATTGATACTTTCACACATTTTTTATTACTTGTCACTGAAATGAACTAAAAAGTTCAAAATAATTTAATTCTGATAAGAATATATACCATTTCAGGCACGTAATTATGTTTTACTATCTTTTTTGCACTTTGCGCGGAAAAATCTGTATAGGTTTATGATGCACCGGTAATGTTATAACTATTATAAAACTTTGTATGTGTCAATAATAAATAAATAAATAAAATAACCCAATTTTTTAAAATTAAAAGCGTGTCATATTTTTATTTCTCTTGCCGTCATAATGCAAGTGGCGGCAATGCTATCTCTTCAAGTGATGGTATTGTTGTCGCCTTTCGTTCGGCTTGTGAACCTTCACGGTGGTCTAATCTCGTCAGTTAAGACCGGAAACACATGTGCTAGCCTCCTGCAGGTGAAGGTGGTGCTGATCTCCATGGGCGTCGGTAGTAACTTATGTGAACCGCCAGCGCACGTTTGCGTTATTAAAGGGTTGTAATATAAAAAAAAAATACAATGCTCAAATAATTTGAGGAGGTCGTGGCCTAATCAGCGGTCGGCATTTGAGTCGATCACTAAGTTAAGTTGCTCTGGCTGCAACCGGGTGAGACGTGACAGCATTGCCTCCACTTCACGCTGATCTCATGTGAGGAAGAGATAGTGGTATACCCGTATAAGTACTTAAATGAAAGAAAGAAAATACATTTATTTCTAATAAGGTAGGCAAACATTCTTACTTTAAGAAACACAAATAAAAAAATAAAAGAAACAATTATTAAAACTAAGAATGCGTGCTTGAAACTAAACTGTTTGTACTAAGAAAAGGGCGTACAGCTCAGCTCTAGCTGTGCTGAGTTTGCTTAAAGCGCATAAAAAAACACGACGCTGATTTTCAGCTGTGGTCCAGACAGCGAGCGACGCCACAGTTATGGTGAGGTGTTGCATGAATACACACTTTAGGTAAACGATTATCCAAAAATAACACACACATTACAATAACATTAATTAGATTTAAAGTATTCATAGTAAAATCAATCATTACTTAAAGAGCACCAGCTCTCCAGTCAGCGTCGGCCTAAAATATCTGTAGTGAAGCAGATGAAACCGCGTGTCAAAACCGTTATCGTATATGCTTACAAACTTTAAAAGTTAAATTGATAAGTACAATAAATATAATTGCTTTTCATTCAGTGTCATGCACCTATCGAACCTAATCTCTTTCTCAGATATACGCTCATACATTATACCTCCCGCGGTTTTCGAGATTTCGGAATTGGTGACCTTTCGCTGTTTTATATGTAGATATAGGAATCAAGGATATAACGGGCAGAAATTTCCTAATGTTAATATTTAGAACCTATCTTAAAAAGCAAAACCGTTCAATTTAACTTTTTTTCCAGCACTAGCTGTACTTGCGACTTCGTCCGCATAAAATTAGGTAAAAAAATAGATTCAGTTTTAGACTGATGATATATAGACTTCCTCGATAAATGGGCTATCTAACACTGAAAGAATATTTCAAATCTGACCACCAGTTCTTGAGATTAGTGGGTTCAAGCAAACAAACAAACTCTTCAGCTTTATATATTAGTATACCTAGATGAATTAATATATATTAACTTAAAGAATACCTTATAGGCTGATTTTCTATAGATCAAAGTATAACATAGTATTCAAAATAAGTAATCCTACTAAAAGTATGCTCAAAGATAAATATGCCGAAAGTATGCTCTTTAGTCTAACGTATCTTAAATAATGTCATACAAATATTAAAATAAATGCAACAGTATAAAATGAACAGGACGTGACCTTCATCTGTTCATATACATATGTACGTAAAACAGTTAAACAGAGAATAAAATAAATGTGACAAACACGCGTTTCGTTCGGTTTGTGAGATTTCCCGGTGGCCTAAACTCGTCATTAAGGGCCGGCAGCGCATCTGCTGGCCTTTTGGTGGTGCAGATGTCCATGGGCACCGGTAGGCACTTCCGTGCCTGCTTCCTGCTCGTTTGCCCCCTTGTAACATAAAAAAATAATAATAATAATTTAGCTACATATATTGTTTAAGTGAAAAACTCATAGATTTGAGTTAGCGATACTTACTAGCGATTGAGTTAGCTCAATTCTCATTTGATTGACGGTGCAGAATGGAGCACGCATTTAATCCTTAGAATGGAGTTAGCTTCGAGAGCATTCGAGGGATTCGACGTAAGATTTATGGTCTGATCGATGGGTTAGGGAATAAGGCGTGATGTAAAGGTTAATTGTATACTTCTCTACCCCTTCTAAAAAGGTTATTGGTTTACGACATTTATAAAATTGTCTTCCCAGCTGGAACCCACACAGTTATCCTTTCTTGGAAAATTTTAGATTTATCATATTTTCTCGGTGGTCCGTTTTGCTTTCTTTATTTAAAAAAGAGGGGGTATGGTAGTTTCATCGGAAGAGACTCCTATTACATGAATGTAGACATAAGATCCTCATAAACTTTATCCTGGAAATAAATAACTTTTATCGTAAAAATTAAAAGAAATAAAAAATGTAAAAGTCTTTTATATTCACCGTTAATGTAGGTACAGCCATCTTGTTAAGTTATTCTTCAATTTAAAGTCTACTCTGCCCTTGATATATTGGATATTTTTGATAGATTATCTATTCTGAATACTTCAAACTTCTTTAGCGAGTTGTATCTTTTGGGCTTGTATGACAATACCGCCACTGGGTAAAGGAATCTAAAGTTGAATTTCTTGTAACGCGGCTCCGAATCAGGGTTTTTGGCTTGTAAATAATATAAACTTGAAATGTTACCCGTACCCTATATCGATTCGTGTTGTGTTGCGACAGATGGTAGAACCAATCACTGGTAATGAGATCGTCCTATCGTGACGCGTGACTGGACCTCATTGGGCCCATCGACACATGACGTGACATTTACAGATTGCAGCCGATTATGTATTTAACTATTAATTAATTAATACACAAAGGATTTTGAAATTAATTAACATCGTGATGGTGTTCCATTACAAGGATCTTTTTTTATATCTTTGTTCTGCTTCGTACAAATTGGTTATGGCCGAATACGTTCTGAGCATCTTTTGTGTTTCTTTAAAGGTACAAAGAATACGAGACCTGTGAAATAACATTTATCTACAGGTGTAGGTAGTCACTTATAATCAAGTGAACTAGTCCGTTTGCCCCCCTTATTAAACCATGTACATTTACCATTTTTTATATACATAAAAAAGTGGCCAAGACCGTGGTCAAGACACGATTATATGAAACGTACCTGTTACGTGTTGGACGTATTTATTAAATAACTTTAAAAGTTGTTGTCAAATTTCGCTCAAAGTAATTTTCCTATTGAGTTTTTAGCGTGTCCTATGAATATGGATAATTTCAAGTCCGTGCATGTAGTAGTTTAGAAATCCTAGGGTGGACTACCTTTCGGGTGAGCAAGTTAACAGTCGTACAAAACGACACTATAAGGGTTTCTTATAGGAACCCTAAAACATTAGAGGGCAGAAATAGTTAAAATGGCAAGCGTTAAACGTAAGTTTTAATTATCAAAGTCACTTGTCATTCTCATTTCTAGTACTCTAGTATGATGACAGGGTTCACTGTAAAAACCTTATTCAACTATTTTTATCTTTGCAGCTATGTCAGATGGAAGGAACTTTCTTGTTTTCAAAAGGTTTCTATTATGTCCAATAAATATTCAGGGATTTAGTACAACTCAGCAATTTATCGTGCCTTGTACCTGAAACGTTGATTGAACGAAATGTTTTAAAGATCTGATCAGATCTGATTAAGTTGTTACAACTTGTTTTTATTGATAGGATCCATTTAATTGGTTTTAGATTTTGACCCCGTTTATGTATAGTCGACCAAGAAATTGGTTTGCTAAGGTCGAATTTCGTTTACACGTCAATTAGTTAAAAGGCTCATTTTTGCTCGTTATGCAATACGTTAATCTCTAACATTAACCCTTAGCAAAATTTTCTTTAAGTAGGAACTATCATCCATAATGGTAAAGCACTTTCTTTGTCGCCTATACATAGGATTTAACTATATTTCTTAAAGAAATAAATAAGTAAGTAATTCGACTGTAACCTTTAACAAAAGCATTAACTTCTGTACCTTTAGAACAGAAGATCCTGTAATTAATCATTGGACTAATATTTGACGGTCTTTGAAACGTTTGATTGTGTTGCAGATTTATGTTATATCCTAGAATACTTTCTGCATATTCTTCTTTCCTTTGCAATTGAACAAGACGATGGCTTATCGTATATTGTACCTGGAACGTTGATTCTTAAAGTCGATAAAGATTTAATAGAAACTTGCACTGATAAAGCGGGTATCAATATATCGATCAGTACCGCCGCGACAGATGTTCAAATCAATCAGCAGTAATGAGATCCTCGTATCGTGACGTCATGGGCCTCATTTCCAAATACAACAAACGACGCGATTATAGATTGAACTGAAATCGATTTACCTATAATAACAGCACTCTTCTGTTGATAAAAACGATAAAGAAAACAGGGAAGTTATCACTGTAAGTGATAGAGTTAGTGAACTAATGTTCATGGATAAGTGACTCACGGCTTAAACTAAATAATCGTATTATATATAAATTACGCGTCACGTTGTTTGTCCGCGATGGCCTCCTAAACCACTGTACCGATTTTAATCAAATTTGCTCATTTTATTTAGTTTGATTCAAGTTAAAAGATAGAATAACTTACATCTCAGTTAATAGTCGCAAATAAAAATTAGTCACTGAAATGCATGTGCATAACTTACGAACGACTGCACAAGACTGAACAATTTCTTTTTTGTTATGTTTGTATTGTTAGGACAAGATTTGTATGATAAAAAAGGAATGACAAAGCGAAAGCGAAAAGGAAATGGAACGGAAACGGAACGGGAAGGGGGAATAATGTTATATGATAATAGAATGTAGTAAATAGTAAGTAACTCTACGTTCGGGCAGGGCAACGTCTGCCGAGTTCGCTAGTTTTAACATAATTGTCTCTAATAATATAATATTTATTAAAAACAACTATACATATTAATTAATCAATAATCCCGCTACTACAGTCAGGTACTTTGGTAAAGTTCAAATTTAATATAAATAAAAATATTCACAAATGCAAATTACATTTTAAAACTGTTTTTTGTTTAGATAATGGAGTTTTTAAAGCGTTTTAGTGATCAATTTGTAGCGAATTTTGCAAAAATGTTCACTCCAATTAAAATATTTTTACAATTAAAATCAGGTGTTTCATGATGCCTGTCGATGGTCACTTATTTCCTAAGTAATATTCTATCAAAATCTTGTTATTGCGTAAACGTCTTAAGGTGGGTTTAGACCAAACGAATACAGAGCTAGAGCTAAAAAAAGCATTGTTTTTTGGTCTTTTAGTGTAAACGAAAGCTTGTCCTGAGTGTTTAATGGGAATTAAAATCTTTGTGAGCACAAATAGAACAGCGAATAAATGCTCTACGTTCGTTTAAACTAAAAGAATTTGATAGAATGCGGGTAGAAGAGCATTCGCTCGTTTGATTTAAATTGACCTTTATACATACGTAAATCTAGTCTCAGACCCTAAGCACTGGCCCATAAACGTAGTATCTGTACTCTCGAGTAAAAGTAATAAAATTAAAATTACAATCTTCGAATCCGAACTCGCTAAGAAATTCGCTTTAAAAGATTAACTCTTAAGATCATTTATCAGTGCGTCTACTTCAGGAATCAAAGCATTAAGTAAATTAAATTCGCTCCAGCATCTTGATATTCGGAATATGCTAATGTATCTAATTTGTTGGATTGGTAATTTGTATTAAGGAAGGAACATACTTGGTCTTAAAAAGCCGGCAACACAACCGGCAATAATAAGTCTGGTAGGGACTTTGACAGTCTCCTCAGATTGGTACCCCCAGATCATCTATTGTCGAACTTCGAATACTACTCCTTTGAACAACTTTTGAAATTAGTTAGGGGCCTTCAAGAAAACAGTATACCCACTCCTCAAAGGCCGGCAACGCAGCTGCGAGCTTTCTGGTGTTGCAGTTGTCCACAGCATGGGTAGTCAATCAGATGAACTGTTTTCACCTCCTACGTGGCATTTATTGTAATTATAGTGACCTTTCACCAACTTCAGAAAAAGGAGAACGTTCTCAATTCTACTGTATGTTATTTTTTTCTTGTATGCATGTTACGCGATCACTCTGCCGTTTATAAATCGATTTCATGATTTTTTTTGTTTGGTAGATCACATTTCAGAGGTTTTCAGAATTTTATCAAAATCGGTCAATCGATTTTTGAAACATCAAAAAAGTCTAAAAAGTTATATACATATATGTACATTGATGATGTTTTCTTTCACTTGGAAAACTCACCTGTCATTAGAGCAGGGCGTTTAGTTGGCCTATATATCTTATATAGACAAAATTCATCTACTGTCCACAAAAAGTACCATGGGTTTAGCGGAGAACTTTTGTAGCTTGGATATCGACTTCAACACATCAGTATGAGTGAAGTATTAATTATTATTTGCTGTATACATGAAGTACTAATTATTATTTGCTTTTAGCTTCTTACGTTTTTTTAAAGCGTAGGATATATTTTTTTAAATTTAACAAAATCACTAAACTTACGCGGGTAGAGTGGTAAGTTACAGCTAGTGAAAATATAATTGGAGTGGGTTTTACCTGAAAGACGTCATCCGACTGCTCGCGATTGGCCTCCCAATGTATGAAATAAAAAAAAATACCTTGCTACGTCATTTATTTAACTACATTTATGTACCTTTTTTGGTGATTTTACAAGTTTTATTAACATCAAACATATAGATGAAAGTACAATATTGAAATACTAAAGATTATTAAAAGTCCCGTATAATTTTATAGGTTACACAATATACAAAATACTTTATTTTAAACATACTATAAATGCTTCCAATAGACGGCTTTAGTACTGGACTTTCTGTCTCACCAGAAATCAGGCACGACAACTTGTGCCGGGACCGCTAGTAAAGATATATAAAGCAATGATGAAATGCGCAAATAAGAAAAAAAGTAGTATAGGAGTATTATCTACATCTACATTTTATTTATATTGAGAATTAAATTTTATTTAATACGCCTTACTATTATGTTACATAAAGATTACACAAAGTTAAAGTCAAACATACATAATGTATCGTAATAATATGTTGGCGGTTTTACGCCGCTGTCCTTAGTCGAAACGAATTGGCGTAGGCTTGTATTACTGAGCACTTAATATCGTCGGAACGTATGGAGGTGCAGTTGTATGGAAGATTCTACAAGGCGTAAACAGGGCCGGACGTAGATCTTATCGCTTCAATATCCTGGCAGCAATGCCTGGCTACAGTGGTATGTCAGAGACTATCTAGATATTATAAACATAGAAATAATAGATCAAGTTGACAATTTTTTTTTATAATGTTATAAACTGCAACAGCGCTTAGCTAAAGCAAAGCCCACTTACAAATATCATGGATAGGTAATTTTAAAGAAGCTCAAACTATTCTATGTTTTATTTAATACATTAAGAGATGCATCAATTAAGCACATTTAAAGAATATCAGTGAAATATTCGAGCTATGACTTATTAACGAACAATAAAACGACTAAAATTAAATTTACAATCTCAATATTGTGTTGCTTATTAGCACTAGTACGAGGTCAGTACTGATAATATCGTAATCATCCATAATATTTTATAATCAATTTTGTATGTGAGTGGCCCTCAAGATACAGGGAATCCCAGTTTGGGGGCCAATACTGCTTTGATTAAGTGTAATGTATATTTTGGCCAAATAAACGTTATTTATTATTTATGATTGTAGAATATGTATAGCAAAATGTTTAAGTATAATTTTGTATTTTTTTCTCTTAGATCAGTCTGAACGTAAACTTTCCATCATCAGTCATCTTAACCCTGAAAAGCGAGTCGATGTATCCGTAGATATCGTACTTCCTAATCAAAAGAAAACACTCATCATCAGGTGTGCTTTCTGCTCGTTTGCCCCCTTCTACTATAAAAAAAAGATAGACATAGTCAGACAGAGGCAATGTATGTGAGAATAGCCTACATTCAGTGCCTAAGATTGAAAGAAAGATTAAAGGCAATATGACAGTACAAGTATTCTGAGTTTTTGCGTAATATTATTTTTCTATAAGGTCGGATTACTTCAAAAGCGAAATTTCAGTTTCATTAAAGCTGTAGAAATATTATTCGTTTTAACTGTTTTCTACTTAGGATTCCCAAAACTACGTTAGTTAGACTTCGTATTCTTTTCATCGTATTTTAGTGTGGTGGTCTCTTATTCTACTTAGAGGTGTTTAAAATTAAGCAAGCGCTTGCAGTGACAAATGGAACCTCATAAATATGACTGGTTGTTGTTTTATGTCTCGTCGCGCGATACGAAAATTGTATACAGTGCCTTTGTTTTAGTTGAGGATAAAATATTCTTTTATACTCGACGACTTGAAGGTGCGCGTTTCATGTTCAAGACATTATAAATTTTCATCTATAATTCTCAACTAGTTATTTTAATTAGAGGTAGCGCCATGCTTGTAGCCGAATTGGGCCGGCGCGTCCGGGTACCAGTACTTCTTTCTCACATGGAAGATGAAGAAGACTGATTGATGAATGACGGTAAATGAATGACGGACAGATCCTCTCCTCTATTATTTGTATTCTTATTATCTCTTAAACGTCTCTCTCTCTCTCATGTACATATAAGGCAAAATTGAGTACGTTTTTGCTTTAATTACAAAATTTGTAATTGCAGCAAATTCTGTAGGTGTTATATTTTTTTTAAACTAATTTTGTAACAAAACACATTGTAAAACATCATTAAATTGCACATTATAAACCACAGAGGTTTGGACAAAGAATATACAATTATTATATTATATTTGTTCATCCTCTCTGTAAGTACGAAAGAAGCGCTTATTCTATTTTGGTTTAAGATAAGTCCATATTGTAAATACCTATTGTTATGTGTATTTTGATAACAGTAGTAAATTTATAAGAAAAGAATAAATTCAAGAAAGTGTTGCGAACGGATTAACAACAAGGATTCAGTCCGAATAGAACCCATATATAATATAAGACGCATTAACTCGTTAGCAACAATTTTATAAACAAAGAGTAGCAAGGTCGCAATAATAATACCTACCTTCTTCGTGGAAGAATAACATTATACTATACAATGTTTATATTAAAATTATAGTCATCGTTATAACAGAGTTAAATCAACACGCGATTTCATCTGCGTTGTTCTCTTCGAACTTCTTCTCTTCTTCATATGAACTTCAACTCCTATTTTGCTGTAACCAAATCGGAATTATTGTGAAAATGGTGATAACAAAAAATCACCCGACTGAGTTTGCTGAAGGCGCGCGGAACCGTTTATGTCGTAAATTTTATCACCAAATTATTAAATAATCATACATAAATGACGTTCATAAACACTTATAAAAATGTCTATATGAATAAAAAAAATGACTTTGGGTTTGTGTCAACCCATTCATAATTTATTTTCGCGAAAAAATATAGTCCATGTCCTTCTCCAAGGTCCAATCTATATCTATACCAAAATTCATCAAAATTGGTTCAGCGACTTAGGTGTGAAAACGAACAGCCAGGACATTCATATTTATAATATTAGCAAGGATTATAATTTAAATAAGTAGATTTTTAACTTTTTTTTTAATAAAATCCTGAAGTAACCAGGTTTTTTTAAAATCAAATATTTACAATTTAAGACATTAACACTAAGATATGAGATCAGATGTAATTTAGTAGATTAAGGTAAGTAATTTGTTTATCCGAAGAATGTCCGTAATATATTTTATTTTTAAGAAATAATTGAATTAATAAATAGACTTTTTACCAATACATAAAATATCATGTTAATACCATTTCAACCAAAAATAATGTAGTATTATAGAGAAGAAATTGTTGATTTGTTGAATTATCATGTGTTATCATATACAAAACTCCTAGTTTTTATTAGTTATAATTAATAACAGGTTATTGCAGCGGAAATTGAGCCATTAGTGCAAATTGTAAATTAACATGAATGACTGTTTTGTAAATTAACATGAATGCAGTAATTACTCACTCCAGCTAGGTACGTAATCTATTTTTCTTTCACCGACAACGCTATCTATATCCGTTTTTAAACTCTTGTTTACAAAAGTTTTACAACGGTATAAAATGCACGCCACTTTATTTTTTTTCGTATAAAATCGGTCAATTTTTATTTTCAGCCACTATCTTATTCATCCAATGCATACATTTTATATGAAACTTAATGGAGTGACAATTAACCAGTATTAAGCAGTAGTGATATTTCATACAACATTATTGCACTGCTTTCGTTCTAAGCAGAAAAGGCGTTCTTTCTGATCAGTTATGTAGTGAGTAATTACTGTGTAGGAGGAAGAAAGTTATCTTATTATTATTTGCTACACTCACCGTACGCGCTGAACAGCTGATTGATGTCGTTCCTTTGCCAGAAAAATTTCCGTCCACAATCATTGTATTCACTTCTTTAGTCAGATTAAGACTTTTCGGACAGAGAAAAACTCTTCATCTGACTGAAGATGTCAGATTATTTGGAAGACCTCGAACTGAGAATTTTTTTCACCAGGAGTTGTACGGCCCGCGGTTTTCAAAATTTCGTCTTAGGCAACCTTTCGCTTTTATATATACGTATATAGATATGATGTGTCGTGTTCGAACATGAATATATGTCATATAATGCATATGTATGTATTTGATAGATAAAAAGATACCGACGAATTGAGATCTTCCTCCTTTTTGAAGACAGTTAACAAGGGTTAAAGGATATTTGCCTTATTATAATGCCGGAACCAGATATAGCTCAAAGTGTTTGTACATTTTTGTCCTTGAAAACAAAGTTCTACAAAGCTATGCGCAGCTACACAAAGTCCCTGGCCACACTACATGATTATTAAAATGTAGCTGGCTTCGGCATTAGAAATTAATCACTGGCTGTTATGAAGGTTGGTACATTGGTAGATAGTAAATATTAATTTGAAAAGCATGAAAGAACGTATCTATATATATAATTACCAGTAACAAAATCTTTAGAATTCATAATATACTGTTTTATATTAAAATTAACTAATATATATAAATCTCTGCCATATCACCTAACGGTAAATCAAACTCCTTGATTGATGGAAGCTAAAACCTGAAAGAATTAATTTTGACCATTGACTTAGTTAATTTAATATATTATTATTGTCTTGTCATATTTAAGATTTATTTCTCCTTTTTCGAATAAATATTTGATAAGAAAACGTATGCAATATAATCGTCCATTTATTGCCACACATACTGGTCAAATATGACATTTAACTTGTATTTAGCTATTGAATTATGTATAACCTGTTTATTTATATCTATTATTATTCCAATATTACAACTAATCAACATTTGGAATCCTTAGTCGCTATCGACTACCATACGGTACCTACTGAAAATCAGTAACTTTACTGAGTTGGTTTCCTTTTAAGTATATTGCACTGCTTAATATTTTGAATATTTTAGATTAAGTTTTAAGCCTAAAATTTAATGTAGTTTTTCTATTTACATTGTAAGACTGTAATGCTTATTTCCTATTAAATTCTTGTTATTTTTATTTACTTTAAGTATCACTTCAAGATAAAATTGTTTCGTTGTTTCAGTATTACATTCATGGAATGTTTATTTATACATATGTTCAATATGGAGTTTTTTGGCCTCCATAATGTTTTATTTTTGTGTTCTTTAAATTGGCCTTTTTTTAAAATGTATTAACGTTGTGGCAAACCCAAAAAAAAAAAAAAAAAAAAAAAAAAAAAAAATAATACCTTATGTAGGCGTTATAAATTGTAACAATCTCAAATTTCATATGAAAAGAAAAAAGAAATTTACTGTTAACATAAAAACAGCTTCTAGTTAAGCTATCATGTAGTTTGCGACATAGGAACCCAGGTCTGGAATTTAGAATATGACACACTCATTCTTCAAATTATACTCGACATAGTAGAGAGGTCATTGAACTCGTCTATTAAGTTATGACAAAAAATATACAGAACAGATACCAAATGATATCACACCGTTTGTTAGCTTTAATAATAATATACGCGACCCACTAACCGACTTAGAGAACAAAAGGTGCGTAGTAAATACATTGTACACACAAAAAAAACCTCTATGAAGTCATTGCTTCAATTGTTCTGGCATTTTCTCCCATGCAAGTTGATACAATTCCCAGAAGAAAGGCGCCATTAAAAATATCTCTAGAGATACGTCGATACATTTCTAGAAACCTATATTTTTTAAGTTCACATTGCTTTGTATTTTACTACTATACAATCAACTACCTTAGAAAAGGATCTGGAAAAATTTTCGAGACTGTTTCTTTTTTTATGTAAATAACATGGCAAATGATAATCAGCCAGTTTATAGACGCTTGCACGCAAAGAGTATTCCTTAGCTGTTCTTTGGTATAAAGGTAATGAGCCAGTTTATAGCCGCTTGCACGCAAATAGTATTACTTAACTGTTCTTTGGTATATATCTATTTGGCTAAATCTACATATTATAGATAAATATCGTTATGGCATAAAGAAACTTCCATTAGATGGTCTAGCTCATCATTATAAATTCGGATATGACTCTTTATTACGCTTGAATGCCTTAAGTATTCATTTAATCATCGAGAAAATTATCAACTTACCAAGGGTACATGGGAAAGAACCTATAGTACCTTCTACCCCAGTAAAGAACCGTTCTCAAACGTTATAAAAATAACTTTTAAACTTTCACACGCAAGCCAATTGGCTAGCAAAGGGTTGTATTACTATATATCCTATATAGTACTATATATCCTATATATAACCCCATACATTACGAAATGAAACTCACCATAGCGCCGTCACCCGATACCGCGATGGGCCAAGCTTTGATTGATGGTTTCATTACCAATACGTTTTGTATTACGCTAATGGTCCCACAGATGAACTATCTGCAAGGATTTGCGTGACAACTTTCGGATACGTGTTCACTCATTATCGCAAAGAGTAATTTAAACATTGGTGAAGCTCATAAAACAAGACTTCGACCCTATTATTAGATATTTTGTGCTCGCTTCTATTATGTATTTTAAAAATTACAAGAGCCTCCAAGAAAATCCAATACTTACGATACTGAAGCAATTGCGATATCGAGGGTATTTAAATTTATTTTTTCATAGTCTAAAATTAAAAATAATAAATATCCTTTATTTGTAGACAAAATGCTATAGTACATTTGAATCATGAATCCCTGGCAATAATGGTCTAGATATTTTTTGTAAGTTCATATACGTATTGCCAAAGTTTGTTATAAAACAGAATCGAATTATTTGCAAGCAAAAATCTAAAGATAACGTTTAAAAAAAACACAGTCGAGAACATAACTTATGATTTAAATTATTATGTCGTAAATAATTCAAATATTTAATATTCGTTGCGTTGTAATGTCTAGACCTCAATGTCAGCAGGATTTTTCATTACAGAAATAAGTAAATGGCAAGTATCTTCGGTCTTTATAGTTGTTTTATTTTATGGAACACATTACAATAGCAGTAAATTATTTATTAAAATATTTTTGGATTAAAAATAGTTGATCCCATTCCTATGTTGCAAAGAAAATTCATCCATATCTCACTAGACCTCATTTCCACTTCATTAAGTGTATTTATATATTTCTTTGATACAAACGAAACGGATTCGTATATTGCTTCGCTTTAACACGGATCGTCACCCGAAGTTTATTTCTGTCCCGCAGCAAAGAGAACTCAAAATAGAAAAGTCCACAATTTCTCTTCAGCGGCGTTGCACGCACGCGGAAACCGGACGAAATTAAAATACCTAACCTGAACGCTCGTGTCTATAAAGCCGTGAAATTAAATATCCCATAAAAGAAAATTAAAGTTTAACCACACGTGGAAGTGCCTAGATACGCGTCGAATGCGTCCAAACAGGATGACGGTGCGACCGCAAATGGCGGCCATCTTGTTTTTGTTCACCTTAACATATTGTTATGGGTGTGAGACAGACATGGCTGTTTATAAAGTGACAATGACGTTTATGTGGAGTGAAGACTCGTTCCCAAAGGATTATCCATTGCATCGGCCGAAAGCTCAATGGTCTTCTATGTTTGGTTTGTATCCATAAGTATTTATGCGTTTATGGGGTAATTAACTAATTGCCAGTTATGGTAATCGATATTTTAAAACAAGCCGTAATTTCCAATACAATTCGTCAACGCAATATTTCGCTCTAGATATATCATGCATTGCTTTGGTGAATCTTAATTGTCACGGAATACAAGCAAAATTGCAGTTTGTGAAAGATAAATAATTAATAATAGAATAGTAGAAAACCATCATAAAACTCAAAGATAAGTAAATTCAGCGTTAAGCACTTGATTTACTCTAAAATCTTCACAGAAATATTGAATTTTGATCATTATAAAAATATAAATGGTATCGAATAAATAATAACCATTAAAAATAATTGCTTGCCCAATTCTATAGTTCACCAACCTATTTGTCTGACGAAGGAAGGCCCTCGTTAAACCTTATGATTTTGCAAAAAAAAGTGGTCATTGAACGCTTTCCTCGAAATAAAAACATCGCAATAGACAATAGGCAGGACGTCCGCTAATTCAATTTCTTAGATCCAAAAATACAAATCATCGAAACTGCTATAAAGGAGCCTATACATTATCAAACAAGCAGTGTAGAAATTTATAATAAGCTACTTGCATCGTTCAAACTTTGTAACTTTTACGAAAAAATGATGTCTCTAGTGTTTTATACCTTCCAATGGAAAAAAAGGAAACCTACAGCATCACTTCATTGTAAGTCTGTCTGTCTTTTCTTTGTTTCCGAGAAACGCGTAGAGGTATAAAGCTGAAACTAACCAAATACTGAGGTCTACGATCCCTTGAAGCTGTGAAAAAAAATCAATCCTCTAAGTGTAGGTAATCAAAAGATATGATAATTTATATCGTATTTCCCATTCTAAAAGGGAATTAAAATAAGATCTTCTGACGTCCCATGGATCTAGAATTATGAAATATGGAAAGAAACTATATCTTATAGTACAAGTATAGGAATGAAATTCGAAAACTGTAAATTTGGTTTTTCATCAAAGAAGAAAATAGATTTGCGGTGACTTTGTTACATTAAATGGAATCTTACGAAAAGTATTAGTCTTTAAATGGTAAAGTACTCGTAACATTACGGGATGAAACGGAACCCTTAGTGCGCGAGTTTGACTCGCACTTTCCCGGTTAATTTCATGATGAAAAACCGTACCATGTACTTGTTCTAAATATTTTGATTACATTTTATAAAAGCGCATAAATTATAAATATATACAGGACTGTATGACACATGGACGTCCGTTTCTAAGGTTTTTAAGAAAATTTCAATGCCTGTGGTAGCAGACGCCTATTATACACAAATATTTATTTTTTGTTGAAATAGATAAATACATACATATAGATAATACACCCAGACTCGAAGCGGGAATCGTACCCACGACCCCCGGAGCGGAAAGCAGGACCACTGCTCATTGCACCAAGGGGCAGGCTATTAAAACTAGGAACTGATATAATTCAACGCGTTTGTAATAATGTTTTAGTAAAATTTATCTGGGGTTGAGGTACTGAAGCTGAAGGACAGTTCAGCTTCAGAAGCTGATTTTATAATAGAAATATAGTATAATCATTTGGAAATGTATCTTGTGTAAACAAAAAAAAAAGAAATTAAATAAATGTTATAATTGCAAAATTTACTTAACAGTGTGCAGTGGCCTTAAGTGGCCCGATTTAATATTACAAGCATTTTTTATAAAAATATCGGAACTCGAAAAGTTTTTTATTAATGTAATTAAGGCAATCAGAAAAACAATAGCAACGGAATGTCTTTGAGGGGAAAACTAGAAAGTTTTTCTTTTATCTCCGAAGTTAAGCGTCATTTCGCGGCTTCTCTCTGTTAAGATAAAGCCGTATTTATTTGTCGTCCCCTCAACCTTTGGACAAAAGGAGATCGTATCTGAACATTCCATTATACCTGATCGCTATGTGACGCATCTTCTACTTAGAGCACTTTCAGATAACGTTATTGAATTGAGATCGTGGATAATAGCCAATTCGCGTAAACGAAAACAGCAAAACATCTATACGAGCTTCTACAATCTAACTTCGCTATTTATACATATGTGCAGAATACACGATACCGTGTACATAATATTTATTATCATTATAGCTTACCACTCTAAGAATTATTTAAATATCTTCATACAACACAGAGATTCAGCTATTTTTGTCTTCCTAACTAGAAAAAGTTTTCAGATTAAATGATCAACAAATAATAAATTATCATTAAAATAACATTTCAATATCAATTAATCGTTTCTTTAACTGTTATTAAAATACATAATTAATCACAATAATACTGTTTTTGTAGAATTATGAGCGGAATTCATAAATGACAATACGTTTTTTGCGATTTCCCGAAAATCGGATTTTTTGAGTTAGGTCAGTTTATGATTTAGCGTGCGATATGTGTGTGTAAATCGTCCGGCATTGGTGTGCGTGTACTCGCTTTTTATTGTGTACAACACGAACGAAGCTTTTGTCGCTCCTACATATAAAGTGGTTGGACTCACGCGCACTGGACTAAAGCTGCAAACAAACTACATTACATAGACTATTTAACAGAAACTACAAAGACGCGAGACGAATAACATCTATAACATTGTATTTAACAATTGATTCAACGATTCTAACGTCACGAATAAAAACATTTGTAATTTGAGGGGCATTTCTAGATCTGGTAGTGCCTTTTCATGGATGAACACTAGCTGTTAAGACAGAAAACTACACACTATCTATGACAGACGCCATCTTGCCCGATTAACTGTCAAACAAAAGGTCCACTAAAGCCATCTCTTGAAAGTATGCCGATGATGCGACTAACTCTGCATTTTTCAGCAATTTTTTAATATTCATTTTTTTCCTTACATTCTTTGAGTTTTTCTTTCTATCTTTTTTCTTAAAATTTTCCAGATATAATGCGAATAAAACGAAACAGAGAGAAATTCTCTTTTATCGAAGTCACATAGGCCCATCCAGGTTTTGAGTTACAGCGAAAAGCATACCTAATTTAGGTTATATACCGACAGCAGCGCCGCGTACCGGATCCAATTTCTGAGTAAAACCATCTATGAAATCTTCGTAAAGTCACTTTACTGGTTGTTTAGTTTATTTTAACAGCTTGATCTGTGTGGACACGACTATGGCTCCCCTAAAAATTAAAAAAAAGGTAGCCAAATCCAAGTAAAACAAAGATCCGAGTCAATTCACCCGACTCGGGCCGATAAAGTAAATCTCACAGGTAGATTCGAATGAATGTTTTGACTAAGTATTTAAAATTCATGTTTTTCCATCCTTTATATTGGGCTTTTTTTCTTTTTTTTGGGGCTGCCCAACCCAGGGTTATAGGATGACGACACTGTTGGCAGGGTTAGAACTGGAATCTAAATCTTACGTGTTTTAAACTATTAGGTACCTATTACATATTTAAAAATTGCTTATGGAAAACAACAAAAAGACCAAATAGGTAGTATCTGCCACTAATTTCTTATTAACTAAGTTTCTTCGACCTTATAACACTGACTGTACTTTTTGATTAGTTTTACTTATAAAAAATATTAATTTGAGCCAGTAACAATGTAGTAATAAAGTTTTTACGGATATTGGAAACATTACAAAATTTTCGATACTGTAAACATCGACTCCGTGGCGCAACGGTAGCGCGTCTGACTCCAGATCAGAAGGTTGCGTGTTCAAATCACGTCGGGGTCAACGTACTGTAATTGCTTATACCAAATCCGGGATAAGCCCAAATAAACTTTCCCTGTAAAGAAATTCCTTACTGGAGTTACTTTTACACGAATAATACTGTACGCTATTATTACTTTAATGATGGTTACAATATAGGTTAGGCTAAAGAGTTTTGTCTTAATTAATTCATCAAAACTTAAAGAGCGCTACAAACTGAAATTTCGGCCATTAATGTTTTCAAATACTAAATGTGAAAGGGTTTTTGGAAACTTCATCCCAAATTACAACCGGGTTTAAGATATTTAGCTTTAATATATCTGTTTGTTTCTGGATTTTTTGCTAACGTTAATGCAGGACAACGTATTCCGGGATCCTTAATATAAACGTCTCTGCCCATTACACCGTAACATACCATGACCGTGCTAGGAATTTATCAGATATGTAAAGCAACAAGATACGTTCTACTATGTCCTCTGAAACGGACCAACGGCGTTCTGTACCAGGACACAACCCTTTTAATGCTCGTATGTAGTTTGTATGATGCTCGTATGCAACAACCACCAAACTACGTTTCACTCACATGAGCGTCAGTGTTATGTACTATTGTAGAGGCAACCAACTCGCTTACAGCGGTGGCCATCATAAGCGGTTGCAACGGGATATGTTATCAAACATTTACCGTACAGCGACATCTAGCGGACACTAGGTGAACTGATATATACCTGAAAGTTGTGGTTCCTTTCGAAACCCGAATTGGTTGACAGTTTTTTGTTGGATGTCAAACTGTCGCACTAATCAAAAAGGAACCCTTGTAGGATCACTCAACGGAGTGATCCTACAAGGGTTCCTACAGAAAGGCAGACGAACAACGATCCGTCTGTCTTTCTGTCTGTCTAAAAAGACCCTTTTTCTCAGGACCGCGTAAAGATATAAAGTTGAATTTAATACCACTTACTGAAATCTGCGATCCCTTAAGGCTGTGAAAAATCAATCCTCTAAGTGCACGCAATCAAAATATATGACCTTTTATGTTCCTTGGAAATGTATGAAAATCATATATTTGCAAAAGGAATCAAAACCTATAGGGTGCTTTCCGTTGATCTAGAACCATGAAATTTAGCAAGAAGCTATTTGGGCTAAATTATGAAAACTGTAAATTTATTATGATTTTCATACATTTCCAAGGAACATAAAAGGTCATATATTTTGATTGAAGCATTATTTATTAGCTCGGTAAAAAAATTGAAACTATACAATGGAACGGAAAAAAGTGACAAAAAAAGATTATAAGTCCCAAAAGGTGGTCGGACCAAATTTCTAAACATCTAGAAATACCTGTCAGCGCCGCACTCCATCGAGCGACGAAACGTGACCGATGGAAGCAACTTACCCAAAAACTCTAGAGTCACGATCATCAGCAGTGAGGGAGCGATTAAGAAGAAGAAGAAGAAATAAATATTTAAGAGTTCATTGCAGATCGGGGTTTTTTTTTATCACCGCGAAGGCTCCAAGTGAAAACAAATCTATATAAAAATAAATGCTAATTTACCTTGGTCACGCCATTAAGATCGAACGGCTGGACCGATTTTGCTCATTTTTGATTAATTAATTAATTTTAAATTTGGCAATATAAGTTAGTTATATGTTAAATTCTTGTTATTAGTAAGAAATAAAAGGCTTTTTTATTTGATTATTTATTTATTATAATGATATGATAAGATGAAAAATGTGATGCGATAATAATTAAAATCGTTTAAATTTCAATCATTGCAAAATCTTCACTATTGATCCTATGTGGTCAGTAATATTGCGTCAATAATTGACGCAATATTACTGACATAATTGAAGTCATGGATGAGATTGGCCCAGAAAAGAGGAAGGTGGAACAAGAAGGGGGAGGCCTTTGCCCAGCAGTGGGACACAAAGCGAAGTAAGGTAATCATTAAAAGTATGATATAATAAAGAGCATAAATCATAAACATTAAATTAGGTTAACAAAGCGTATACAAAAATAAATGGGCAAATATTGAAACAGTAAATAACTAAAAAGATTTTTTTAGGTTCTCAATTCAGATAGCGTAAAATTTCTTTTTTAAGACACTCTTAATGGCGAAGCCTATAACTATGTTGATAACGGCTCTACTAGAAGGTTCACAGATGCGTTGCTGGCCTTTGAGAAAAGACTGCTTTTTCCTTGTAGGTTATTACAGTCAATGATATTTCTATTGTAAATGAAGGCTCATCAGACAAGGCCGTACTTAAAACATTGGTGGGATTCGTTTGTCATCTTCGTTATCCGAATTAAACCAGACAGCACGAACAGATATGGGATTCATCGCATTGCAGAGAAAGGATCCAAGGCAGTGCCTGGGATTTGCGACCCGAAATTAGGCTTAAGAGATCTCTTTAAAGTGACCACTAAGACTCAACTTCGCTGCCCATGTTAACTTCCCTACCCAACCAGTTCCGGTCATACCTTATCCTATAATGTTATCCTTCTTTTAGCCTATGAAGGCTAAAAGATTAATTAAGATTGATCACCACCATCACCTTGATGAGTTGTCCACGGGCGTCGGTAGTCACTTAGGTGAACCGCCTGCTCGTTTGCCCCTTGTTATATATTAAAAAAAAAACCTCCTCCGTGTTTCAAAAGGCATGTACAATACAGTACATCCCGATTAATGTTAATGAGTGATTCATGAGAGTGAAGAGATTGTGGGGGATTCCATCGATGACGTCAAGCGGCCGGCGGCGGTCATCTTAACTCGCCCCACAGCCACATCCAGTGCAATCTAAGCGGACCCTGGTACTAGACCGGTTTCAATAAGCGGACGAAAAATCTAATACAGAACTCATGATAGTTCTACACAAATCAATGTCTTTCAGACATTGGTTTGTAAAGAACGTTTACCCACTTCTATTGTATATAAACTGGAAAGATAATCAGTTTTTGTAAGCTCATAAATACTCGTTGTAGTCAAATGCTTTATCTGCTTATTGCCAAGCGATTTCGGAAATAATTATGTATGTAGGTTAAGTATATAATGGCTTACGGCCCTCGATATCGCGTTATTCTATTTTATTATCCTTGACGCCGAATAAGTGGCGATTGTACACGCTTATCTGGATACAGCGAAACAAACGGTCATGCGAAGATCGTTATTCGTTCGCCAGAGGAGACCGGCTGGTTTTCGGAAGCTCTGTCCGCACGATTTAAATCTCTCATATCTTCTAAGATATTCATTTTAATTATAAGCTGTAAAGGGCAATTTTGATCTTCATAAAATGTACAAAGTATCTAGCATGTTAAAATGGATGAGGATTAATACGATATTCTTTAAAATAACTTCGTAAATAGTTCATTATTTTTTTTAATATGTAAAAGATAACAATGGTTCCTGTGGGTTCCACTTAGGAGATCGACATATACCATCATGGACCTAATTATAGATCTTTTTAATATTTGCAATTCAGTAGGACATGATTTTGTTTTATCTCGTAAGGTTTAGCCAGCGCACGCGACGTTAGCGCACAAAAATAGCGCGTTTTTTTTCGACATCTCGCTACAAATCATTGAAATTCTCGGCTTTTATCTTCTATGATGTAAATGTATTATAAATATAAACATTCTCCTTGAGTCGCTCTGTTTCTAGGTGAAAAAAGCATTAAAATCCGTTGTGTAGTTTGAAAGATCTGCACGCACAACGCTGGGAAGAGACTTTATTTGATACCATGTTATGATGATGTGGAATATAGTGGCGACCATATAATAAAGGCGTACTCTATGATTTATAAGCAATTTTACGTGGAATGTTAATTTTTACTAGCAGATGTCCATGGGCGCCGGTAGGCACTTCGGTGCCTGCTGCCTGCTCGTCTGCCCCCTTGTAACATATATATATATAAAAAAAGCTATTAACTGAAATGCCGACCACTGATTAAGCTACGACTTCCTCTCAAGTCTCCTACATGAAATTTTGAAAATCCTTGAGAAGAACCACGTTACGGGCGTAGTGGGACGGAAGGATAGAGCGAAATTAAATGTATAACTATAAGTGTTTATTGTACGGAACTCTAAAAAGGTAGTTATTCACAAATCATGGCCAAACACATTTCATTAATATTCATACAGAGTATATAACATCGGTGAAAAATTGTTAATGGATTTTCCAAATCTCATGATAAAATGACGTAAATGAATTTTCACATTAAATCGAGTTGTGTCGGTGATATCCCACGGGAGCTATTGTCTTTTTCCCTCTTGATTATTGAATTTACACTCGCTTTTGGGTCTCTATTATGAGAGATAATAATTTTACATTATAAATAAACTATATTTTCAACGGATTTTTTAACCTTAGCATAATCAACATTGTAAGTTATATATTAATACACAGGTACAATTTTATGAATATTTCGCGGATGGAGGAGTTTTCAATTTGTCACAATTGTAGTTTATATTTGGGATGTTACATTTATAAAACACGAAATTAAACTACGCAGCGGATTTTAATGCGGTTTTCGTTAATAAATAGAACAATTCAAAGATAACAATTCAAAGAGAACAGAAATAGTCAATGCGAAAACTTGGGGAGAAAATGGGATTTACGGTAAGGAGAAAAGTAACATAATTGTGTTAATTATAAAAAGAAAAACGCCTTTTAAACTCATACGTATGTTATACCTGGTTTGTCCGAGTAATTTCGAACCCGTCCGGGGTCCTACCTCATGAGCTCGCTACGAAGCGGCATCGCGGCGGGAGCGAGTTGAAATGAGTTTAAAAGCCGTTTTTTTTTATAATTAGTATGAATTCCGTTTAGGAAAGCTTAAAAAAAAAAATGTTTTATTATACACATAATTGATACATTTGTATTAAGTGAAAATATTGTTCTATTTAAGACGTATTAAAAGTAAAACGTAATGTGATAAAGTTACCCCGAAATTCTGTTACCGAAGATTACTTTCAAATTACTTAAAACTTCGTTACGATATGAGAACGCGCAGCTGCCGTAATACGGCAGGATAATGCTGCGTAAACAGGAATACGAAAATGTAGGATGATGTATACAAATACCCCTATTTACAGGTGATAATAAAAAGTAAATTAGACAAAATACATTTGTATTTTTTCCAATATATAATATGGGTAAGTCAACTTAACACACTGTTTTGGGATGAATAACAATGTGTCTTCATAGAAATTTTTAGAATTTCGTTGACTTTTCAAAAATCGCTAGACCGATTTTGATAAACTTTATAGGGTTTGAAGTATTGTCTACCAACCCAAAAAGGAATCATCGAAATCAGTTTTTATTTGGCGGAGTAATCGCGTAACATACATACATACAAAAAAGTAAACCTACAGTCAGTCGAGTAATGTGATGATGATTTTTAATAACTGTGTCTAATACAACATTAGGAGATTATATCATTTTGAATCTCACAAGCTATATTGTTTTTCCTTTAAGCTATAGCGCTAAGTGGAAACAATTCTTCAACATGTAGTGATACATAGTATAAAACAAAGTCGCTATGGCTGTCTGTCCGTCCCTATGTATGCTTAAATCTTTAAAACTACGCAACGGTTTTAATAGATGGAGTGAATCAAGGGGAAGATTTATATATATAATACATTTATATTATAGAAGACTAAAGCCAAGAATTCCAATGATTTGTAGCGTGATGTCCTAAAAGCGTATTTTTGTGCGCTTAAGTCGCGTGCGCTGGGTAAACCTTACGAGATAGAACAAAATAATGTATTACGGAATTGTACCTCTTAAAAAGATCTATGATAAAGTCCTCGATGGCATATGTCTATATCCTAAGTATAACCCATAGGAACCATTTTTTTCTTTTATGTATTACAAAAAAATAATGAACTATTTACGAAGCTATTTTAAAGAATACCATATTAATCCTTATCCATTTAAATACGCTAGATACTTTATACGTTTTATGCAGACCAAAATTGCCCTTTTACAGCATATCATTAAAATTAATATCTTAGAAGATATAAGAGATTTAAAATAGGGAGGCAGAGCGGCGGGCGCTCGGTGGCGTAAGCGACCAATAGATGGCGCTATAATTGAATATAAAAAATAGGGCCAACGTTTGGGCAGGACAACGTCTGCCGGGTTCGCTAGTAATTTATATAACCAATCAAATAGAGTTCCGATTCTTTGAGCGCACACGGCAAAGGTAAAGAACAAAAAAGAATGAAAAAGCATTTATTGTCTTGCAGGTATTACAAAAGCTACTTATAACTAAAACAATTAAATAAAATAATAATAATAAAAAGAGGAATAAAATGAAACACAGTCAGCTGTCTGTATTATGACAAAAAGATGTCATCAAAACAGCTCAGCAAATGCCGTAAGTTACATGTGAACATTTAATTTACAGCGCTGATATACAGCTGCGACTCCTTTAGCGTCACAGCTACGTGTTTGACAAAAAATAGTAATAAAAACACGCTACAACCTACATATATCTAAAATATAATATAAAACACTGAACCTCATTTTACATAACAATATCTTTTGCTTAACAAATTCAATTTGAAAATTTTAAGCGCCTAATTTGTAGCCTACTAGCAACCTTTTGTAGCAAACCGAATTAAGGACCACAAATATATTGGTGAAATTTATTAAACCCACTTATAATATCTAACGCCACTTCTAATTGAAATGTATGAATATTTTAACTCTGGAATGGGGATGTTTTTATATATTATCAAAGGGTTTTAGTACCGGAGTCGTTGCGGCATAGCAGGTGATGGCATGAACGTCACCTCGCTATTGTCACGATGAAGTCCGTAGCGTCAGGGTATGTTTATTGGCCTCAGTCAGATATCAGATTCAGAATTTAAACGCTTAAACGCCTAATTGGTCTGGATGGCCTCATCAGAGAGACGCTTCGCGGGCAACTATACCTGTAAGAGTTTCTTGCATATCCATGGAGAAGCCTTCACATTTATTTCGCGGAATTTAAGGATACATACTATTTAATCACTATCGAAGTTCCTAGTAAATGGATCGATGCAGAAGATGACAAGGACTACAGCTGAATCTCCATTAGTAAACTTCGCGAATTAATTGCACCGTATTGATGTTTAAATTTCGCAGCCAAGAACGCCCCAGAAGTGGCGGACCACCATTTTTAATCACAAATAATTTTAATTCGTTTGCTTCGTATTTTTCTAAGGCCACATCAACTAACAAATATCCCATAGGTTCTATTATGGTACCTGTATAAGATCGTAAGCAAACATTATTTTTATTTAACGGCATATCCTTAAAATATTGTTCATAACAGTCAAAATTAATAGACGATAACTTACTTCCTGTGTCCAACTCAAACTTTAAAATCACATCATTAATTAGCACTTGTACATAATACGGTTGATCATTTACAGCGCGCACATTTAATTGATTCAGCTCACATTCGGAATCACTTCCACCGTCGAGATAATTTTCCATTTTTCTTTGTGCCCGGTCGTCACTGACGGCGAACGCACGCTGTTTCTCATTAATTACTCGATACATAGACTCTAACTGCCCCCTTTGATCGCATTCATCACAAGAGTAGTTTTTCAATTGACACCAATTCGGACAGTGATGACACTCGACGGGCCAGCAAGCGGTCGCACCGGCCGCGCTCGCGCAGCCAGCGCGCGGCGCCTGCTTGTCCGCCGTCAGCCCATGTAACGGTTCCGAAGCAGATGTATGCGCCGCCAAAGCGGATTCCCCAAAGCTACTCGAAACGCTAGCCTCCGTATTCATTTCAGCTGCCTCAAGCGCTAGCGCCAATTCCACTGCTCTTTTATAAGATAAATCCTTTTCGGCAAACAAACGTAATCGTATGTCGTCACTTATCAATCCGAAAACGAACTGATCCCTTAAGTTTTCTTCGAGATTTGATTTAAAATTACATGCACTCGCCAAATGTTTCAGAGCCTGTAGGTATTGACTCAAAGATTCGCCACTCCTTTGCCGTCGCAAACGGAATACGTTACGTTCCTCAATGTCAGATGTTTTGGGTTCAAGGTGGTCGCCTACCAATTTCACCAAATCTTTGAACGATTTTGCCTCAGGATTGTCTGGTGCGCTTAAATTACGCATCAATTCATATGTCGCTTCACCAACTAATGAAATTAAAGTCGCAACCTTTAAGTTGTCCTCGATTTTGTTTAAGGAAATGAACTGTTCTACGCGTCGTATATACGCCGACCATTTTTTGCTCGCCAAGTCAAAAACTTCAATGTTTTCAATAGGCATTTTGATTAATTCACTTTAAAAAAAGTTTTACTAAGCTTCTTCGGCTCGCTGGTTAAAAATTTTAATTGTTTAAGCACTAACTACGCGGGAGAAACAATCGAAGACCGATTCGGTGACACAACTAGATTTTATTATTCAAATACCGCACAGATAGGATATAATATAGATCTCTAAAGATTTTCCGAAACTGTCACTACCATAACCACTGAACTTAGCTAGAGGGTCGGCGATCGCAATCAGATTAAATTCTACACGTGCTGCAGCTATCTGAAAATTATTTGGTTGCTCTGTACATAATCAAGAAGGACGGAAGTATAGAGCTGTTCTTAACCCGGCGCCATGGAACTAAAGTAATTTATATGTACATATTTGACCAAAGTCAGTATTTTAACATGTTGGTATTGTGAACAGTTTTAAGTGTGTCAATGGGATGCGATTTGATCGATTTCGTGGAACATTTTTTGTTTAGAGTTGGTTCGTTAGTTTCTTTCATGCGTTGTGTGAATTTGTTATGAAGAAACGTTTGTGTAAAACGTTATATGTATATGAAATTGAGTATATCCAGTGTTTCAACTTACAGCAAGGTATTTTACAACATTTTCAATCTATAGTGTAATTATATTCGTAACTAGCTAAAATCTGGACTAGAACCACTAATTCGGTGTTAGCTATGTAGGTTCTAGCTACATCGTAATTGACGTTAAATTCAATGAATATCGATGGTTTTAATTTTTTTTTAACAATATCCCTAATTTTCAGGGTTCCGTAGACCAACCTAAAAGGAACCTTATAGGTCCATTTTGTTGTCAGTCTGTTTGTCAAGACCCTTTTTCTCAGGAATGCGTGGACCTACAAAGTTGAAATTAACACCAAATACCAAGGTCTGCGGTCCCATGAAGCTGTAAAAGTAAACAACTCTCGTAAGTCCAAAGATATGGCCGTTTATGTCTTGTTTTCCATACATTTGCTAAGGGAACCAAAAGCCATAGGGTACCGTTGACCCAGAATCATGAAATTTGACAAGAAGCTAATCATGTAGCACATGTAAAGGAAAAAGATCTGAAAACTTTGTAAATTTGTTGCTGCAATAGTATCTGTTTGTCTATCTGTCTGTCAGGCTGTTTAAACAAATTGTTTCTGAAATGCGTACAGGTTAAAAGTTAAAATTAAACCCAAACGATGAGGTCTGTGATCCATTGAGCCTGTGTAAAAATCAGTCCTCTAAGTACGTGCAATCAAAAGATATGACAATATATGACTCATTTAACGTCCCAGTACATTCGAAGAGGAAATCAAAACCTATAGGAAAAATTCCGAAAACGGTAAATTTATAGTTACGTCATAAAAAAATTGCAAAGACTTTGTCAAATTAAAAGAAATCTTATGAAAAGTATAAATCTTAAAATAACCTAGTAAACTATTATCGGATCGTACGGAATCCTTAATGCGCGAGTCTAACTCGCACTTGCCCGGTTTTTTAGTATTTAATAAGAACTCTCCTCGGATTTAAAAAAAATATTAAAAAGAAAAAACTACCTAAATCGGTTACACCCGTTCTATTGTTGTTAGTAGGGATTCAAAGTGAATTCTCACTTCCATTGGTCACGCCATATAAATATAGACCTTATATACCTATATAATGCTGTATTTATGATACGAGAGGTGGCCTCTGAAAACCAGCGGTAGGAATGGAAAAATTTTACCCATTCCTAGAAAGGCTGAGAGGTTACACCTTTTTTTGGGGCATCACACTGCACAACTTGCATTACATGTATAAGCAAGTTTTATTTCTTTATTATTTATAGTAGTATAGTTATCGTATAGTGTAGTGCTCAAAAAATAAACGATTTCATTTCATTTATATTTATGTGAACTAATCGCGTACAAAGCAACAGCTAGTTAGTTACCTAAAAATAGCATAGCAATAAATGAGGGTCATTATAAATAGTCTCTTTGAACTTTTATCACTTCGCGTCTGTAGGGCGGGAAGTATGCAGCATCCACTATTTTATCTCTTTACACGATAAGGGGCAAATGCAAATTGATAAAATAGGACATAATGCACCTTATTCAGAAATTGTTTGAGTATATTTGTGATAACTTAAAAGGAAAATCAAAGTCAATAATTCTTTACTCATGTAGGCCTTTATAAGTACTTATGAAGGTCAAATGTATAATTATTTATTTCCTTAGTGATTATTTTATAATTTGGTGATAAAAATTAGGACCTAGAAGCCATGATTGCGAGGGTTCTTCGCGCCCTGCTCTGAGTTAATACCACAACAAGTTTTTGTTTTCACCATTTCACAGTAATTCAGATTTGGTTATAGTTCCAAGCATTATCGCCATTCAAATGATGTAAAGCTTTATAATATTATTTTTGAACGACATTACGTTTTATAATAAATGAAACAAAATCGAACCGAAGACCTTTTATACATAGTAAAATAACTATTCCTACAGTTACTAACACATACAGACAGACACACACAAACACACTCACACACATACACACACAGACACATGTTACGAGTAGTAATAAATGATTTTTCTCTATTTGTTTATTTTAAAATTTTGTTTTGGGAAGAGTGGGTATCTCCCGACACAGATATTTTATGCTTACTAGGATGTCCCTACACTATGTATCTTCAATTAAACGAGAAACAAAAAAAAAGAAAAAAAAAAATGAAAATTAATCAAGAAACAGACTCAAAAGATTTCGTAAGAAAGATTTAAGTGAACGAAGTTGCTTATACCAGCTTCTAAATAATATAATATTCTCTTTTGAAGATGTGGAGAAACAGTGGTCGCCTCGGCTGGTGGGGGTGGCGTGGTGCACGACATAGCCGTTACCCTCAGAGAATGGCTGCAGCATTGGAAACTTCTATATAGGGTGAGTTAGAACTTGCAGTAGCTTTCATTTTTAAATATAACAAGGGACAATCGGGCAGGCGGTCCACCTAAAAGACTTCCGACAATCATGGACAACTGCAACAACAGGGGGCGTGCAGATGTGTAGCCGGCCTTTGAGAAATGAGTAGGCTCTTTTCTTGAGTGTCCCTAAGTTGTATCGGTTCAGAAAACAGCGAAGTTCATAACTCTGATTCCACAGATAAGTGATAAGATTGTGCGAGGTAAGAAGATTCTAGAAAATCGCACGGTTTTGGATATCGAGGTGATAAGAGTTTACCTTCATCACCTCGATTCGATCGATACACTTCGATATCCTCATAGCAGAGTTCATCATACCAGAGTTACTGGTATGAGTTTCAACTCATACCAGTAACTGAGCTATGAGCTTTAATAGTGTTCTAACGGTAAACAGTGAAGGAAAGCGTTGTTTGTACGCTACAGACGCTGTTAGTCAATATTTGGAGATATTTGAATTCAAAGGATGTTTAAGTGTTGATCTAAACTTGCGATAGTGGTACAGGTAGTACTGTTAAAGTTCAAACGCGGACCAAAATATATCTTTTCGTGTTTATCTGTTCCCCGGTATGAACCAAAATCAGTCTAATTACTAGTAGAAGCTTCTAAATATTTTCATTCCATTAAAATAGTAGTAAAAGTTTAAACCTTGCCTACATTATTATCTGCAACCATAGACATTTTTACCTCTCTGCTGGGTATAGGCCTCTACCCGTATGTACCATTCTTTACGGTCTTGAGCCAATCTAGACTAGTTTCGTAACAGATATTATGTCATTGACTCATCTCGTTGCTCAACGACCAATACCCTGATTACCCTAACCCCGGCCACCACTCAGTCACGCCAAATGTTATTTCTTCTTCACTAACCTCAATAATCTACATCACTCCTACTAAGGTTAAAGTTTTCAATAGGAGTGGGCGTGAAAATAGTACAGAGTCGCGACACAATTTTCTAGTAACGTACAGATTTCAATACACTCTTCATCATTCATACTACAATATACAATAAAGCACTCTTCGCGCTATCATCTCCTATAGATCTTTACATGATGTCAATGATATTGTTCCGCAGCGAAACGACGAACGCTTCAAGTTCATGGAAGTCAGCATGCGTGCTTTGTTGCAACTGCGTGCCCAGGCTGCATCTGGTGCCCTCCCCCAGGACCTATTACGTCGCGTGGCGCGAACCGCCATCTTCACTATCGACAAGGGAAACAGGTGAATAATGTTCCAAACCATATAACCCGTCTTGGAACTCCAAGAAACATACTTAATATTTGCTTGACTCCTGCAGGGACAATTCCCTATCATTGTGTTCAGATTATTTCACCTCTGATGCTGATAGTCAATCGCTGCATTAGGAAACTCATAGGTATGGTTACTAAGGCAATGTTTTGTTACCAACTCATAGTTACACTCATTATTGTCTAGCAGACTGACTTCAGCTATAGATTATTTGTTTAGTATACACTTGTCATTACAAGAGGCGATAGATAATCTGTGAGCGTCGTGGGTAATGGTCTGCCACTATAATGTAAGGTAGATAGTGTTGAAAACCGGTGTAAGATTGCCTGGCTGTTGATGTTTTTTTTCTTAGGAAATAGATAGAGACATAAATTCTCCATTGCACACTGTTTATACAGTTTACAAAAGAAATAAGTTATATTATAAATACGCGTGCAAAGGCTGTATTTTAGCTAAATCAATATCTTAGTAGTCAACCTTTGGCGAAATGAATTTTTATAAGTAAGATAATAAAATGGACACACAATACTCTAGGTATAGCCGACCAACAAAGTGCTTTACCATTTTGCATGACAGTTTCTACTTAAGGAAAATTTTGCAATAACAAGCGAAAATGAGCCTTCTAACTAATTGAGGTACAAACGACATTCGACCTTAGCGTGGCAAACCAATTTCTTGGTCGACTAACAATAGACAAACGGCAGCTTTCGCACGCCACTCTACCGATAAAGCCGTATCTATGTGAAATTGCTAAAGACTGGCTGAGTAGGAGCACGAATTGGCGAGTCTCTTCTTTCATATTCTACGGTTAACACCATAAGAGATGTTGTTTAATTTATAACACTTCTATATTATATGTCTTTCGTTCAGGGTGCTCGGTATGGAACTGGCGGTAAGGACGGTCAGTGGGCAACTCGTCGATCCCCTGACGATGTCCACCTTCAAACTCAACGGACTTCATGACGAAGCAAACACGCGTATCGATAAGAATAAGGTATGTGCTACTGATTCATTTGTAGTACTCGTATTTACCGAACACAATTTTAAAGATAGTCTGGTGTATTTTTTATTTATTTAGGGTACCAACAGGCTGTAATGACATAAGTCCACAATATAGACTTAAACTAAATTATAGACAATCATATAGATACTATACTATATTGCAGACCCATTTATAGGTTTCCACAACGTGCTGGAAATCTCTAGGTTAGAGAAACAGTTTGTAAACAGATTAGATTTAAATGTTATTTTATCAAACATGCTTGGAAATTTGAGCATTATTTTGACAAACATCTTCGAGATAAATCGAACTTGCTGTACTGGTCGAGTAGCGGCCGGCATTAGTTGTATTAAAATCCATATCTGTCGTGTTTAGCGGCCAAATAAATTACTATGTAAAATCATATCTGTCGTGTAATTTAAAAATGGAACGATCTTCTACTCCGCAACATGGCGACCAAAGAGGCAACTTATCAGAGGTTTAATTTAAATTTCGAACTGGCTTGCACATAAAAGGCTGTTTAGTGAAAAAAAAAAATACTTTGGCGCGTAAAAAACTATTGTTATTAGTTGTTCGTCAACTTCGTCATTGCTTTTAAATAGTTTTTCAAATAAAACTTTTGAATTGTACTACTTAGTTTAATTTCCGCGCATTATTTGAGAAAAGTACTAGACAAGCCTTGGCCGCAACTAGGCGTTGATGGACTTGCGTATGTATGCCACATTCACACGTTCGTCCATTAATGCCCCTCTTGCCGGCCGCTGCAGTAACGTACTATTTCTACAGGATACGACCCCGACCAGTCGGCCCACTAGTCAAACATGGCCGGGTATTGGATGGGTGACCATCTTCTTAACAGATATTTTTTGTAATTGTATATGTCTGCAGTGCTATGTGTGCCTCAAATAAAACTTTTCTTTCTTTCTTTCTTTCTTTCTTTCTAGTGAAAAAGATACCTTGACTTGACTTGAGTCGATTAATAGAGACCAAATGCAAACAAGAACTTGTATAATTTTAGACTTTGTTCCTACAAAACTCTAGTTGTATATAAGTACCTGGAAATTTGGGAGATCAAAGTTTATACACCAAATTTGCTTTTTAAGCCCCTTACTCACTTGCACTCTGACAAATTAAGTGGAATGGGGCTTTAATACAAATGCGGGACTAGTATTTTCCGGCAACATTATAACCCACTAGAATATTCCATTTGATAAATGCTGCCTTCTGGTTGACGACCATAGGCGTCGGTGGTCACTTATAATCCGGCAATCAACTTGAAAATTTGTCCCCTGGACATATAATTAATAAAGATTTTTTCTTTATTGCCTTTGAAAAAACGTTTATTCTCTTTCATGTAATCAACTTTCAAAACTCAGTATATAAGCGTACAGCTATTTCCCCCGTCTTTGTTCCCGTAAAATTAAACTAACAGCAGCCCTAGATCTACTTAATCTTTCCGATTTTACCGGATGTCTACTAATTTAACTGCCTCCCTGCCTAATTTCATCTTTGTACGTCCCGCGGTTTTTGAGATTTCGTAATAGGCAACATTGCGCCTTTTATATATTGATTTTAAAATTGTTACATGCCACTCTAGTACTGGGGTCCGCTTAGATTGCAGAGAATGTGACTGTGAGGTGTGTTAAGATGACCCAATGCCATCTAGAGTCATCCCCGTAATCTCCACAATCTCTGCAATCTCACGGCTAATATCACTAAGTGACCTTAATAAGTACCCACTTTTTACGTGCTTTCCGAAACAGAGGAGATTGATTATTTGAAAACCAGTACGTAATTAGAGGTAGCGCTATGCTTGTAGCCGAATTGGGATGGCCCGTTCGGGTACCAGTACCTATCTTACATAAGATCGGCGTGAACTGGCGGCAATGCTGTCACGTCAAGTATGGTATTGTTGTCACCTTTCGTTCGGTTTGTTAGACTTCCCGGTGGCCTAAACTCGTCACTAAAGGCCGGCAACGCATCTGCTCGCCTACTGGTCATGCAAATGTCCATGGGCGTCACTAGGCACTTAGCTGCCGGCTGCCTGCTCGTTTATCCCTTGCAACGTAAAATAAAACCTGTGTTAGAATTGGTCACCCATCCATCACCCGGTAGCGGTAAGAGTTACTTAACCTAGTGATCGATTCAAATACCGGCCACTATTTAAGCTACGACCTCCTCTAATTAATTAAAACTAGCCTAAAGATATTTAAATAATTATCAGACATAATCCCTGGCCTTATCACGATATTCAAAGTATTACAAGTGCAAAACTTGGTCCACTAGTTTTGATAGCCGGCGTGGTCGGAAGTTCCTCTTTTCATCTCGGCCTCTCACTGGAATTATACTGTCAAAGTCGTGAAGTAATCCAGTACCATCTAACTTATTCCAGCTTCATTGGATAGTATAGTAATGACCACTGAGTTTGCTGGAGTTAAATGAAGGTGTAACTATCATGTCTCTAATTTTATTTGATATTATCACCAATGTTCAGTAAAAATAGTCAGAAAGCACTATCATAACGGATCTCTGATCCGTAGGACTGTCTTTACTGTATAAAAAATAAACACAATTTAAGTTTTTAATATAACGCACTACCACCTCTTCTGGTGCTGCAGTTGTTCGTGGGCGACGCTGATCACCCGATTTCGGTTGATCCGTTTGCTTGTTTGCTCGATTAACCTATATAAAAAAACCGGCGGTCGCCTTTGGTCGAAAGTCGACCAGATATCTTTAGTTTTGAGTAACCATATTTACACTTATTTGAAGCTATGTTTAAAAACAAATACTTATTTGTTTTTAAAACAACGATATTTGCCAATTTAATCTCATTAAATGTAATAATTGACAAGATACAATTTGATTATGTGATGGTTGTCATGACTACGCTATGATATATCCTATTATAAAATGTGCATGTGTGTATAAATGCGTTTGCACTGGTGTGCGTGAGGTTATATTTTAATAATTTAATATATTTATAATGCATATTTTATAAAAATTAGCATTTGCATACCGTGCGTAATAAAGTATAGTTGTGTCAAATTTCTCACTCCTTCGTTCGTAAAATTTTCGTAAAATTGTACCGAAAATGCTAGCTTCAAGTATTACTGTACAGATAACTCAATATGAAGGGAAATATTATTAATATTCCTAATAACAGAAGCAGAATTAATGAAGTCTTTAATGCGGCAAGTTAGTTTAAGAAAATCAAGTAATAATTGGAAAAGTTTCAAAGATAATCTAGAGTAAGACGTAATAAGTTATACAACAGAAAAACATTAATTAAAATTTCAATATTTTTTTTTAAATATAAGAAGCATAAATGAACAAATACTTAATGCGACGAGCCAGTCAAATAGAGTAAATAATAATTAAGAAAGTTTCTTAAGATGATGTAGAGGGTCATCGGACTCTGTCTAAATCGGTACAACTCGGTCTACATCGGTAGTCATACCCCATAATAATACAATATCAAGATTTTAATATCTTTATCTTGCATTGGAAGCAGTAATAACGAAATATTTAATGCAACAAGTTAATCAAATAAAAGTCAAATAACAATTAGGAAAGTTTCTTGAGATGATCTAGAGAGTCCGGCGTAATACTCCGCCATTTGGTCCCGGACTCTCCGGGGGTTTATGTGCCTACAAACATTTTACTGCCTAATAGCGACGAACATTCCGTCTTCATCTTTGCAACTAAGAAACACATTTATCCTTACTTAGGAATTTCAACTTTGCTTCCATTAATACGTATTCCTGCTTACATACACTCGTATATTATATTATGGTGAGTAAATTTAAAATAAAAGGGACATGTTATTAGCAATTATTTGCAAATCAAGGACAGATATTACCTTCATTTATTTCTAGCTTCAACTCGCGACTTCATCCTCATTATTTTCTATCTAGAACTTAAAAAAAAATTTCAATTCCTATTTCACATCTTTCAAATTTCATTTTCGCATCAAAAATTAGGCTACGTTCATCTCCAAAGTCCAAATTTTTCTCTATACCGGAAATCATCGAAATTGTTTAAACAGTTAAGGCGTAAAAACGTAACAAACAGAGTAGCTTTCATATTTGTAATGTTATACAAAAAATTAAGTATGGACAGAAATAAGGATTTTACTGTCTATTAGTGACAAATATTCTGTTTTTATCCTAATTAATATAAGAATAAGGAATAATTAATTATAGAATGAGACAAGTTTGTCAAATAATAATTAGTAAAGTTTCTTAAGATAATGTAGAGGGTTTGGATGTATTACTCAGTCATTTGGGCCCGGACTCTCCGGGGTTTATGTGCCAACAAACATTTTACTACCAAATAGCGACAAACATTATGTTATGACTATATTTAATATTAGAACAAGGATTTATTAAGTATTTAATGAGACAAGTTTGTCAAATAATAATAAGGAAAGTTTCTTGAAATGATATAGAGAATCCGGTCTAATACTCTGTCATTCAGTCCCGGACTCTCCGGGGGTTTATGTGCTTTCGGGTTACAGCATTACACCGATTTTCCCTCGCATTCATTCGCGGATTAAAGCAAAGTAGTTTAGTTTTTCATGCATACTCTACTTAAGTCAATAGCCCATTCTGTTTACATGACCAAAGTTCAGATAGTCTATCAGACATAGTCTATCCTAGGCTATTAATATTAATCTCAAAATAGTATTGAACAGCGATATTTGTAAGTGTTATACAATACAGTAATATTCTCTGCTTACTCTACTTAAGTCAATAGCCCATTCTGTTTACATTACCAAAGTTCGCAAGATTGTCTGATACAGTTTCCAACATATGGAAACTTGTATTTCAAACAACAAGGAAATTAATTATTGAATGGACACGTGATGCAAACTTCGGCTTTCGTTAGTTAGTGTAAATATCTATACATACAAATTAAATTCAAGGATCCGTTTGCAACGACGAAAATAAAATTTTTAATAATACGATACCTATAGCAAAAATTTTAGTAAAAATATGTTTGCTATAGGTATTTATTATCTGCCTGTCTGTCGGTATGTCTGTCAGTCTGTCAGTCTGTCAGTCTGTCAGTCTGTCAGTCTGTCAGTCTGTCAGTCTGTCAGTCTGTCAGTCTGTTTCAAAGCGTAGAAGTCTTGTTTGCACGGTGCAAGGAGTGGTTCTTGGCCACCATACTACTGACGCGTATATTATGGGTCTGATGACTCCAGTATACAGCCACACTGACTCTCAATCTCTATGTTGTATCCAGAAGGTGCCTGCATTGTACCATTGAAATGTAGGTTTTAAAGAGTAACCCAAATCGAAGTAACAGTCAAGTTAAGTCATAGTCGAGTCAAGTCGAGTCGAGTCGAGTCCAGTCCAGTCGAGTCCAGTCGAGTCCAGTCGAATCCAGTCGAGTCCAGTCGAGTCCAGTCAAGTCCAGTCAAGTTGAGTCAAGTTGAGTCGAGTCAAGTCAGAGTCGAGTCGGGTCAGAATCGAGTCAAGTCAAGTTAGTTAAGAGAAGTCAAGTCAAGTCAAGCCAAATTCAGCGTTCGATAACGATAACATGAATTATATTATTTTAAACAAATTACATAAACAACGCGCAATATGAGTCACTAATTTCACGCGGACGAAGTCGCGGGTTACATCTAGTTCATAAGTAAAAAGAAAATTGCTTTAAATAGTTAATTTTTGCATATACCTATTCTATTTATATATACATATAAAAATTGATCATGAATACATTAAAAAAGTTGATCAATTTTTCAAATCTGTTTTATCGGCTGAAACCTATTGTGTGAAATCTTTACGTAGATTTATGACTCGCGCCCCCACAACCACATCCTCTGCAATCTAAGCGGACCCTGGTACCTAACCGGGATAACGATAGGAATAATAAAGATTCTACATACTACATTGATAGCAGTCTGCAAGTTGTAATAAGAGAATATGGAGCACATCGTCTGTGGCTTACTTTTATCCCACAATATTTCAAAATAAATAGGTTACATGTTACAAGAAAATATATCACTTAAATTCTCTTAAAAAATGAAATATCTTTTATAATTCTATGCATACAAAGTCAGGGCAGTTTGCGTGGCAAGTGCAGCGTGTTCAAGTGTGCGCAACACGACATCCTTTAAATATTTATGTTACTTCGTTAATAGTTGCGAGCTCCGCAGGCCCCTTACAAGGATAAGGACGCGGTACAGCGAGATCCTTGTACATGTCCTTTTTGATTCCCTTCCGACCGCGCTTCGGTGTTATAATAGACAATTATACATAATATTAAATATTATACAAATACAAATATTCTTTATTTTCTTAACTTAGATCTAATTTACATTATATGGGTGTGAGGCCCTCTTTTAAGTACGTAGGTACCTGTGTTAGAGGGTCTATCCGTGTTCAGATATTGAGATTTGGTTACATATTTCGGCGTTAAATCCGGACAAAAATTGAGGTATTCGTATTAATGTCATGGTAATGTTTACGCTGTGGATTTGGAAAGGTTTGGTGTAAGGTGTGGTCAGCAAAATAATTTTGCAATAGATTCGTGATGCTGTGAGAAGTGAACTTCGAGAGTACATTAAAATCTTTTGTAGTTCAGTGTTTATATTATTGAATGTGGTATCATATACTCGAAGAAAAAATGTACACACAGGTAATTACAAAAAAAGTCATAAATCATAGTCTGTAGAGTGCATCACCTCTCTGGTACGCCAGAATTAATTACAAGTTCATTTTAATTCTAGATTAATAAAATATTCGTTAATCATTATAATTAAACGATAACTTCTTTATTATTGATGGATATCGAAATTTATGTATATTGAAACTTTCGTTAAAAGTCAATATAAAAAATAAGAAGTTAACAGACAGAAGTAGAGGTACGATTAAGTTTAAAGCAACTTAGACAAAGGAGGGTGCAATCTGCGGGGAGTTGAGCGGAGTCCCTGTTCAATATATCGACTATTGCTCCATTCATTGTTCTATTATTTTTTGTATACTACTGGACACTTTTTCGACTTTTTATCGCTAGGTTAAGTTACTCTTGCTGCGACCGGGTAATAGATGGGTGACCCATTCTAGCACTGGTTTATATTTAGTATCTGACCTCCTCCGTGTTTCGGAAGGCACTTAAAACAGTGGGACCTGATTAATTGCACTTTGTGGCATTAGTCGTAAGGTTGTAGAGATCATGGGGGTTCCGAGGATGACGTCAGATAGCAATCGGTCATCTTAACTCGCCCCACAGCCACATGATCTACAATCTAAGCGGACTCTGGTATTAAACCGGTATAACGCTAGGAAGAAGAAGAAGATATATTATGTGTTAAATTTCTGCCATCAAATCCAAGATACTTAATACACTTTCATTTATTTTTTAACAATCTAACCTCATTACCTGGGGTTTATGTATTTTTATCAATAGACTGAGTTAAAATTAAAAAGTTACGTCGTAAAAAAAGTTTAGTCTATTATAATTAAGATGAAGTTTTTATTAAGATATTATCTTTAAAACGTTAAAGATCTTAAAGTAATATTTTGTAGAAGTGTTTTGACTTTCAGCTAGACGCAAAGTTATGATTTTTTTAATATGTTATCGTTGTTGTTTTTGAACAATTATAATTCAAATTCAATTAATATTTTATTTAAGTAGACTTTAAAAATATATATGTAGCTACGATAAATAGCGAAATAAATTAACCAAGCTAAAACTTTTGATATGATACATACCTTCACAATTTAGTCAGAAAATAATTAGTAATAGTTAGAATAAATCCTCTCTGCTTTCTAACAGTTTTTCTTAGAAAGCAGAGAGGATTTATTCTAATTAATCTCAATTAGAATCAAAAACGACTCAATTTAGGTAACCTTAATATCATGCCCTTATCCAAAATGACAACCATCTTAACTTACCCGCACAATATGTATACAAAATTGTCTTACAACTTTCATAAAAGCCCTCGAGGAAATTTAACTTCGGGCTTTTTAAAACCACTTTTGGCCTAACGAGCGAAACATTTTTGCATCCATCAGTGGCCATCCCATCCTCTCGAATATCATATCCTATATTTGCCGCGCAATGTAACACATCTCTTCCGGCACATTAACTTTTATGAACTTTCATTATCGGTGTATCGACATATTATGACTTTGTGTAGGGATCGTTAATTATTTGTTTGCAACAGTAAAGTGGAGAATAAAAACTTGTGAATACAAATACGATGCGTTGGGTCTATGGGGAAATTGAACTCGTTAGATTTTATTTTCATTTCTTAAATTCTTAAATTTAAAAGAAGGTTTCCTTTAAAGATCGTGAAAATTAAATTTTAAATCAGATGTGATGTTATATGCCTTACTAGCTGTGCCCGCGACTTCATTTTGGGTAAATTTGGTAAAAAAATAGATACAATTTTAGCGTGATGATATATATATTAGCTTATAACCTTCCTCGATAAATGGGCTATCTAACACTAAAATAGTTTTTCAAATTGGACCAGTACTTCCTGAGATTAGTGCGTTCAAGCAAACAAAAACTATTCAGCTTTATATATACTAATATTTAGTATAGATATACAGTAAGACGCAATAGCATGGTGCAGACCAGATAATATAGAGAAATAAAAAAATATTTCCTAGTCAGCTGCACAAATTTCGATGGAACTTTTACCGACGGATAGCAGATGTTACAAGAAATAAAATTATTTTCAACAGAATAATATACATATATAGGAATTCGATTTAAAGCCCACAAAATTTAACAGATTCGTTGAACCCAACGCGGAATCAACCAGTTCAAGGTATTCGCAAGTTACTGTTCTGTGTATTAAATATATATTTTTTTTTTTATGGACATTTATTTTGTATTTTATTGTTCCATAAATAATGACGACAATACGAAGTTATATTAATAACAAAGAACTTAATTTGGTCCATCGCGTTGCAGAGGAAGGAACCATAGCAGTGCCTGGGACTTGTGACCCAGGTGTAGGCAATCGGTTATCTTAACCCGCCCCACAGCCACATCCTCTACAATCTAAGCGGACCCTGGTACTAGACCGGGATAACGCTAGGAGGAAGAAGATATCCTAAGGCAGTCAAGAATGAACAGGGCATCTTCTTACTCATTTGAATCCGGCTCTTCAACCTTTGCTCTTATTGTGAGAAATCAAGAATATTCTACTTATGGATTTACACAAAGTAAAGCGTGATTTTACTAATTATTACAATTATTAAGGATTGCAAGCCCGTCTACACTCGAGTTGAGACTGGCTTCATTAATCACCCAACATAAGGGTAGTTTGGGCGTGTCATCGGAAAGAGCCCCATTTCACATCGTTAGGGGCACGGAGCTCGCTCGATGCTCAGCCATTACGAACTATGAGTGGAACTTATTGCTCAATGGAGTTTTAACCGACTTTCTAAAACAGGAGGTTCTCATAAGGCCTAGTTTAAAACTATCCCTAGTAATAGATTTAATTAGAGATAGCGCCACGCTTGTAGCCGATTTGGGCCGGCGCGTCCGGGTACCAGTACCTCTTTCTCACATGAGATCGGCGTGAAGGCGCGCGGAGGTCTGGGATGTGATAGGGGAGGGATGGGGGTGAACCGTGCCGGGGTGCAGGGCGGCGGGTGGCACGTAACAAGTGAAGCGGGCAAGCGGCCCCGGGAGCAACAGTCTGCCGGAGCCCGGCCACGCGGCCTCACACGGTATTACAAGTGTTGCATCGCGATCTGGAGCGCGCACCTCGCGTAAGTAAAGTCTTATTGCTTAACCGTATCCCGGTAAACGACGTAGAGTCGGTCAATGCCGTCCGCCGGTCGCCGTAGCCGCCGTGTCGCGCCATAGAGGTCGCGCTACACCAGCCGTACCCCCATGAATATCTATCACTACGATATACCTGTTGAATGTGTGCGATATATAAATTATCTCCTTGACACAAAGCATCTTAAGAGATGTAATGAATGAATACACGCAAACGAAACCAATAATAGAATAACGTCGTTCATACTTTTTCTATTTGCATTTTCTAATGAACTCTTACGAAAATTCAATTTGATATTTTTTTGTCTCGGAATTTCTTTTTACTTTGCGTCTTTTGAATTGTCTTTGATATTTGATTATTTATTATCCCAAAGTATCAAGTAAATTGGAAAGAAATGTCCGTCACAAATAATGAATACAAAATTAGTTTATAGTAGCATACGCTACTTGAGTTTTAAGAAAAATATTTAGGGTTCCGCACCAAAAATGAAAAACCCCATAGTCTAACAAAATCGCGCGGATGAAGTCGCTTTTGATGATTAAATTTACGATTTGAAAGCCAAGTTCACGACGTTTATACCACACGACTTGACGAACGTGTCGTGCGACACCGCGTCGTACGACATACGTGTCGCACAATGTAAAAGTCGCATGGCGCAACACGCGATATAAAATCGATAACGGCAATAATTGACGTCTTTCCGTCGGTTTGTAAATACACATTTCAATAATAGATGAGGTTGAATAACTCGCTAACGTAAGTGGCTACGTACATATATGTACACGTGTGTATGTGTTGATGGCAATTAATTTCTTTTTTTTTAATTAATGCGTTTAGAGATGTACCATAGACAATTTTCTTTTTAGATTAGAGATAATTAATAATTAAACAAGATAATAAGCCTCAATGGCTCGACGGTATAAGGTATGGACTGAAATCCGCAAGGTGCCCGGTTCAAACCCCACCGCCGTTGGGGTATTGTCGCACACACTCCTAATACAAGCTTTTAATTTAAGCTTAGTGGGAGGGGAAAAAGGGAATATTAGACATACCTAAAAAGTATTCGAATAGGACACAATGGAATGGGTCTTATCTTGTGTGGACATTTCTAGTTCCTTTATATCTCTCGTGTCTCCAACAAAATCGGGTGCATTCAACCAATATCATCAAGGCTTATAATCCGTAATACGTTCACGACTCTTTTTGCAAATAGATAAGTATTTTTTTAGTATTTTTCAATTTTTTTAAATATACTAGAAATAAGTAGGTTAATGTCCACATAAATAAGCAGTAAATGTACATAGATCAGTACATTTTTAGTAGTCCATACAGAGATATTGATTTCTATGAAAAAGAAAATAAATATCAACAGGAAAAACTACCATTTAATGATTAAAATTATAATTGGGACAAACTAGAACTAGAGGGCTAGTTATGTTTATTTTTAATGAGGTCGAGGTATAGATTAGAATAGAATTTCTCTTCTATATGTTTTCTTTTCTTATGTGTTCTTGTGGTGTACAATAAAGAGTATAAATAAATAAATAAATAGAATATATTTCTTTTCAAGAAATTACATCTTATCATTTTTGTTAGTACAAGTTATATCTATGTTAATATGCTTATACCCTAAGAACTAGAAAACTAAAATTGCCTTTTACTGGGACAGTGCTTAGGGGGAAATTTTTTGTCAAGTTATGCTCCCTATAACTCTTTTTATACTAACCAAATTTGTTCTAAAATAATGCATTATTTGCGAAGGTGTGGTGCGAAGGTGGTATTGATCTTTATCCAAAACCAATTTATTAAACCCCAAGTGATAAAAATGGTCTATGCGGACGAAGTCGCCGGATACATCAAGTTTTAAATATTTCTAATCCATAAGACAACTAGTTATTAGATCTCTATTATGATTCTTTAGCAATATAGCTGGTCTGTCTTTTTTTTCTTTGGTACTCACTTAATATTTTTTATAGAAAGAAAGATATTTATTTGTTACATCACACCTACACAAAACAATAACAACTATCCAAATTTAAATAACATAAAAAACTACCTTAATTAACTTATAGAGCTATAAAGTATGATGCCTCAAAAAGGTGTCTTTTCAGCGTTTTGTGAAAAATAAGTACATGTCCCCACTTCTGTCCCTGATTTTCAGAGGAATTGTATACTTAACTAGCGGGCCCAGCAGACGTTGTCCTGCCCAAACGTAAACATCGATAAAAAGATAATCTATATACCTACTGCAGCTCCATCTGCCGGGCTGATTTGTGGATCCAAAACATCCAGGGCGTCACCCAAACGCATACAAAAAAATTCATTCAAATCGCCATTCCAGCAGATAGGAGTTAAATGACATACACATGTACAGTAGAATTATATATGTATATAAAGATTTGTCTATTAAAACTAGTATGAATTATTATCAATTATTAATTAAGTTTTTTTTTTGATACAGGCGTAGTGTCCTGGGGTGAAGGGTGTGCAAGGCCTGACAGACCAGGCGTGTACAGCAGAGTGAACCGATATTTGACTTGGATTAAAAGCAACACTAAAGATGCTTGTTACTGCCAGTAAAGTACTTATTTTCAGAATATATCCAAGCTCTCTATAAGTAATCATATCAGCAAACCAAAAAATGAAATAATCACAGTTAAAAAAATATATGTTTATGGATATCAACTTTAAAACCAATTTAAAAGGATGTATAGTCGGCCAAGAATTTGGTTTGCCACGCTAAGGTCGAATGTCGCGTGCACATCAGTTAGTTAAAAGGCTCATATTGGCATGTTATACATTATGTTAATTTCTAACAATAACCATTAGCAAAATTTCCTTAAAAAAGGAACTGTCATTCAAAATGGTAAAGCACTTTCTTAGTCGACTATACAAAGACAGTCGACGACAGCCGATATAAGCTTGACAAATGACATTTCTCATTATTTTGGACTGTATAAAGATTCTTTAAGAGTGCTTGTAATATTTAATTCAAGGTTATAATTAAATTTAATTGTAAGTCATGTGTGTGTTATAAACATGCATTTATAATTATAATCTTCATATTAGCATTTAATAATTTATTGAATATAGGAAAATAATATATCAACAAACAATTTTTTATATCTTTTCATTTCATTACCTACTATGTACTTAAAAGACAAAAATAGAAATTTTGATTGCATTAGGATGGATTGATGACCTGCCCATAAATTATGTTATGTGAGTTTTAACAGTATTATATATTTTATGACTTTTAACAGTAACTCCGCCCTCATCCTTGTCATAAGTTGTCACATTTTCAAAACCCTATCCCTCATGGTGTGACATAACACATTTTAAAATTTTATCATATAATAAAAATAATTAGAAGAAAATAACAGTTTACTTTTTTTTGTGTTTATTAAATAATCTTTAATAAAATCATCTTTAAAATATCTTATTTAATAGACAAAACAACAATATGAATTTTTTGTTTAAATATTTTTAATTTTGACATATCATGTCACAATGCTATTAAGTATGTAAACAGGAGAAAAGAATAAACAGAAGAATAAGTAGTGAAAAAGCAGTACTTTCTTTTAAACAATTATTAAACTAAGTGACACAAATTTCTTAGCATTCCATGGATTCACTATGCAGATGCCAGTTCCATCATGCTGTATAGAAAGGAACCATAGCAGTGTCAGGGACTTGTGACCCAGGAATACAATAAAAAGTCTTGTGCGATGAAAAATATATTTATTGCTTTAAAGATTAAATTAGATACAATGTTGTACACATCGATTTTTTGACGTAATCAAAGGCATTAATTATCTACTTTAAATTGTTATTTGATGATATGGTGTGTTATCATATTTAGGTAAATTTTAAAGGAAATCCATTTTACAAGATTAAAAATAAGTATAGAACTATATTAAATCTATACATGTTTTAACTATTTTGGATAGGGAATAAATAATTTAAACTAATCACAAGAATGACAAATTAAGGTCATATATCTATTTTCAAATCCAATCTTTACATTTTTAATAGAAATTCCTTAAAATAGATGATAGTTGAGACATTATCAAGTGGGTTGTTTCAAGGGGATTTAAGCTTGGGTTGTAAGGGTTTTTGTTAGGGTCAGTTGTTGTTGTCTCTTCAATAACTTCATTACCATTTTTAATAATTCTTTTGGTTTCTATTGTACCATCAGGTTTAGTAATGCTTGTTGTTATTATTGTTTGACAGAATGACCTCCCAGGTACAAGATTACCATTGAATGGTGTTTTTTGAGGAACTGAGTGATCGTCTTTTTGTTGTAATAAGCCAGATATTTCATTGGAAGAAATCTTACCATCCAAATCAACATCCTCTCGAGGGTGTTCAAGTTTTAGATTGTGATAACCGGGTTTCAAATAGTAATCCCTAATCCGGTTGCTGTCGTAGTTATCCGGCTCCGAATCGGTTTCTGAAAAGTTGGTCATTGTACCAAAGGATTCCATATCCTGCTGTCCGATGAAAGCCTTCATGTCACCAAATATGCTGCCAAAATTTTTAAACATGTCTTGCATGTGTTTTATGAATTCTCGGTGCATTTCTAGGGGGTCGTATACTTCCATCTGCTGCTTAGTGTAAAGCTCGTCCCCATCATCGTCGTCGTCCGAGCCCCAAATCGGGTTTCGAAAATCGTTTTTCGGCGGTTCTGGTCGTAGTCCTAAAAAAGATCGTATTCTGTCCAAAATAGTGTTCGACATCGTGAAAGACACACAAGGATTTAGATTTGGATTGAAAGATTCTCAGTATTTTTGGTGGTATAAATATTGTATTGACTTTTCTATTGCAATTGCGCAACAAACAAATAGTTGACAACTTGTGATGTTTATGTAAACGTTTAGAAATTAATAGAAAGTACTAGAAAGAGTACTTATTCCATACATTATATATGTTTATCGAATCAAAAAGAAATAATTTCTAAAAACGTTATGTTTGTATCCAATGTTTTAATAAAAAGAACAGTATAATATTGTTATCAACTTTTTATTTATTTTTTCCTTTTTTTTACATTTGAATTTTTGATTCACTTGTATAACTTTTTTATTTTTCTGTGGTATACACATTCTCCAACCATGGATACTTTAATAAGGTGTAACTTCTCTTATGCCGGAGCCAAATATAGCTTCATTTCAATGATCGTGTAGTATGGCCGGAGACTTTGTTAGTTGCGCAAAGTTTTATAGAAATGTATAGTCTTGAAGGACAAATATGTACAAATACTTTAAGCCATGTCTGGCACCGGCATTATGAGTTGCGGGAGAAAATTTGAAAATTTGTTTAGCAGTATACAATAAATAACAGTATAATGAAGTTAGCAAGGAATTGAGCAAAAAACTAATTATAGGTAGTGCCACGCTTGCAGTCCTTTTGGGATGCGGCTGAATTGGGCCGGCGCGTCCGGGTACTAAAATTTCTTCCTCACTTAAGGTTGGTGTGAAGTGACGGTAACGCAACAGGAATGAATGATGTTATAACGTCAAGTGATGATATTGTTGTTCTTTCGGTTTGTGAGACTTCCTGGTGGCTTAATAACGTTAATAAAGGCCGGAATCGCATCTGCTAGCCTGCTGGCGGTGTGGATGTCCACTTATCGTAGTTCGTAATCACTTATGTGAACCATCTGCTCGTTTGTTCCCTGTAACAAACAAAAAATACCTTTAAAATTTACGCTGATGCTAATGGGGCGCCCCTTTATATACGCATAGCGATGGCCATTTTTAATATACAGAGATATTACTACTTATTAAAGTCTCTCTATGTACAATTTTACATTAAATTTTTTAATTATCTATTGATGTTACAAAAGCGCTAGTACAGTTAAAGGGACACTATGCTATCTGAAGAATCTGATGAGAAAATTATTTAATTCTCAGATTGTGACATTCTGGTATTAAAAAGATACGGGAACTCGTCATTAAGGGCCAGCAGCGCATCTGCTGGCCTTCTAGTCGTGCAGATGTCCATGGGCGCCGGTAGGCACTTCGGTGTCTGCTGCATGCTCGTCTGCCCCTTTGAAACATAAAAAAAAAATATATATATGTCCGGTTTAACTCAGGTAGCACGTGCAGCTGTCGGAACTATTGCATTGCAGGAACCAAGACAGTGACGGAAACTGGTGATCCAAATGTATGTTTAAGAGAACTCTTCAAAGTGGCCACTAACACTACTTCACTGCTCATGTTGCTTTTCCTGATGAACCAGTTCCGGTCTGAACTTATCCTATAAATAACAGCCTGCGATTTCGTACGCGTAAAATTAGGTAAAAAAATAGATTCAATTGTAGCGTTATAATATATAGCGTACAGTCTTTCTCGATAAATGGGCTATCTGACACTGAAAGAATTTTTAAAATCGGACCAGTAGTTTCTGAGATTATCGCAATCTAGTACACAAACAAATAAATAAACTCTTCAGCTTTATATCAGTAGAGATAATATATTAGTACAGATATTTGGTTAGCTTTCGTCATGGTAGTTGTGGTCTTCCATTATTATTCAAGGTTTTGGGAAGGTGGGCGTAAAATAATAAGGGGAGAAGAATTTTTATCAAACCATGCAAACACCGCTTTTGTAAGCGTACTTTACGGTTAAATAATTTCAAAATTCCTACAGTGAAGCACCCTTTGCTTCAGGGAAAAGTATGAGTGGGAAAATAAATTCGTTAAGCGAGATTCACGCTCCTGTATACAGACAAGGGAATGCGGTATTTAAACCTTTTTTTTTTGTTAGTGCATCGGTATTTCGAATGTTTCGGGGGCTATTTAGATGCTAAAAATATCTCCTAATAAGAATTACCTGACGATGAAAGGATTATCTTTCCACTTTAAAATTCAATAATAAAAACAATAAGCAAATTTACATATAAACAACATTAAAAAAAAAGTTACAGCTAGACGAAGACAATATAGACTACTACTCTTTCTCAACATGCGACGGAATAACACTTGGTAATCCGTGCTATTCCAAAGTTTTTTTTTTTATGTTACAAGGGGGCAGACGAGCATGCAGCAGGCACAGAAGTGCCTACCGACGCCCATGGACATCAGCACGTCCAGAAGGCCAGCAGATGCGCTGCCGGCCCTTAATGACGAGTTTAAGTCACCGGGAAGTCTCACAAACCGAACGAAACGCGACAACAACACGATCACTAGACGTGACAGCATTGCCGCCACTTCAAAATTCACTTGTTATAATATATGTAATTGAAAAATACAGTTGTGACTAAAAATACCTTTTCATTTAGATATTACTTTTGTTTATTTTACAAGTAATGCAGTGCATTAATTCAAACTAATAAAAAGTTTCTTTCAAAATTCTGTAAAATACCCTACTTTAGCATTCATAACTCGAAAAAAAATTCAGTTCCTCTCATAGAATTTCACTCATTAGTGTGCAAGCAACAACTTCTAAAAGAAAATAAAAACAAAAATATGCATTTTTGGGAAAAGTAGTCAAACTGCATAATTAGCAAAAATACTGTAGATATAGATATAAATTTAATTTGTGACCTTGCTTTTTGATTCACAGAGGATGTGGTTTTGTAAGAGGATGCATTGATTTGCAAAGGCGATGTTCGCATTTATTTACGTGTAATATTATAAATAAAATTGTTTTAGCTTTATTTATGTGTCTACGCTGTGTATATCATACGTGAATAAAGTATTTCTATTCTATTCTTCTACTCTATTCTAAAAAATAGAAATTATTTTACATTTGTATAAATACATTTCGCGAGAAGTGTACCGCGTAATTGCGTAGATAAGTGTTATATCAGCTTATCAGTTAAGGAGTTTTACTACTATTGATGAGTGCCCTGCAGACGTTGAACTGCCGAACGTTAACTTACTTTATTGAAAATCAAAACAGCGCCATCTATTGGTCGCTTATCCGGCCGACTACCGGCCGCTCTGCTCCAGCATTTTTAGTCTTTCATATCTTCTAAGATATTCATTTTAATAAATATGATTTATCATTTTATTTATGTACATTTTATACAGATTTAAAAGTGTTCTTTAGAACACTTTAAATCTGCATAAAATGTACAACGTATCGAGCGTATTTAATTGGATAAAAATTAAAGCGGTATTCTTTAAAATAGCTATTAGCAAACAGACAGACAGACCGGCGGAGGACTTTGTTTTATAATACATAGCTGTTTCCGCGACTTCATCATTAAAAAAAATTCATTTAATTTTAGCTTGATGACATATATCCTATAGCCTCGATAAATGGGCTATCTAAGACTAAAATAATTTTTCAAATCGGACCTGCAGTTCCTGAGATTATCGCGTTCAAGTAAACAAACATACTCTTCAGCTTTATGTATTAGTATAGATTAGGACAGAAGACTTTACTTCTTTACCAACCTTTGCATTGCACCAATTTTCCCTCGTATTCATCTGCAGATTTGAGCAAAGTAATTTAGTATTTCAAGAATTCAACTTAAATGGAATTTAATATTAAATAAGCCGGTGTCTGGATATTCTTTATGCTTGAATAAGCTTTAATAATTCAGCTAATCTTTTTGAAAATTCGAGTTTTTCGAAATTCTCTCGAGACAAATGTCCCTTTTTTAACCGACTTCAAAAAAAGGAGGAGGTTCTCAATTCGAGTGTATGTTTGTTTTATTATTTTAAATTATAAATACCTATTTAGTATTTATATACCACAAAGTACTCAACGACACACAAAAGGACACTCAACGAAGATTTCAATACTTATGTATTGATATTTTCGTTGAGTGTCCCTTAATGTTCTTGGTAGTAGTAATTAAAATATTATTTTTTACTTTTTAGTTTCATTTGGTACTTACTTTTAGTTATACTTTCAGTATAGATACTAAATATACTCTTATAGGTAGTTTTGGAGTCGGTTCTTTTTTTAAAAATAGACTTTATAATCCCTATATACTTCTTTTTAGACGCTCAAAACCGTGGTTTACTTTTTCTTTGTTATTCTCAAAAATAGAAATATTGTTACACGTCAGTAACAACATATTTATTACGGTTTAACTAATAAAACACATAAAATAATACCAACTCCAGTCACGTAATATCCATATTTATTTGAACTTTATTTATTTTAATAATATGCTGTAAAGGGCAATTTTGATCTGCTTAAAATGTACAAAGTATCTAGCGTATTTAAACGGATAAAGATTAATACGGTATCCCTTAAAATAGCTTCATAAATAGTTCATTACTTTTTTGTAATATGCAAGAGATAAAAATGGTTCCTGTGGGTTGTACTTAGTAGATAGACATATGCCATTACGGACTTTATTATAGATCTTTTTAAGATGTACAATTCCGTATAACAATATTTTATTCTATCTCGTACGGTTTAGCTAGCGCACGCAACGTATGCGCACAAAAATACGTTTTTCACGACATCTCGCTACAAATCATTTAAATTCTCGGGTTTAATCTTCTATTACATAAATATATTATACATATAAAGCTACCCTTTGAATCACTCTATCTATTTTAAAAAAATACCGCTTCAAAATCCTTTGCGTACTCTTAAAGATTTAAGCATACATAGGGACGGACAGACAGCGACAGCGACTTTGTTTTATACTATGCAGTGATGTAGCTCAAATGTCTTTCCAGTCTTTGTGATGTCACAGCTGAGCAAAAGACCAGGGTTTGAAGATCCGGCAGAAGTAAATTCAGGGGCGTATTTATTCTACAGCCAAACGGCAGCCCCAGGGTTAAAAATACTACAAAACAGCTAACAAATAAATATATCACAATAAATTAAAAATTTAGCAACAAAATAAAAAAAAATCGCATGTTGACTGCTTGTAGAAGTTTTAAGGATGGGTACAACAGCTCAGCACTTTTGCAATGTCTTACGTGCAAAACACATAAAACATTACGCTGATTTTCAGCTATGACCCATTCTAATGAGTTTTAGCATGTTCTATTAATATGGAAAAATTCAAGTCTCTACGTCTAATAGTTTGAAAATGCCAGGGGGGACCACCTTTCGGGCAGACAGACAGACGGACGGAGCGAAATTATAAGGGTTCCCTGTAATACTACGGAACCCTAAAAATGAACTGTAGAACACGTTCATCAATTTATCATGAATAGACTGTGACTATCCTACTAGCTTTGAATTGCCGGCAAAAAACCCTCACTGCGTCAGAATACGATGGTGTGTGGTACTTATTTACATTCAACAATGCTTTGAATCCTTTACGTGTCTTCTTCTTCTAAGCGTTATCACGTGTGGAGCGAGATATGATGACCGATTGCCGTCTAACGTTATCTCCGGAACCCCAATCTCTGGAATCTCACGACTAATATAAAAGTAGCATTAATCGGCATCTATTAAAAACCATATCCATGGCTACGTAAGTAGCGACGTCGCCATAGCGTCTTGGTGAGGTAGAAGCCTAACGCTGCCAAGACAATAAATCAAGAAGTAGATTAATACATTCATGCATACCTTTTCAATATCCAACTTATAGAGTTGTGGTTCTTCATCAGGAGCTACCCCTTCCAGTTCGCTCAGGGGTAAGATTATGTGACCAATGAGTTGCTTATTCTTGCCAACTCTTCCAATATCCAAAACGGACAGCTTTAGCGTAAGCGTCTCTAACTTTCCAGGGGGAATCTGTTAAAGATGTTAAATAATGATGAACCTGTCAACCTTAACCTGCTCAACTTAATTTAACATTTTAGTTAAAAAAAAATTTCACAAAATAGTTTTGTGCACTATAAACGTTTACTAAAGACCAGTCTGAAGATTCCGTTAAAGTGATTTAGAGACATAAAACTATATCCACTGTGACTGTTCTATTCCATAAGCGTAGCAGAAAACTTGGAGGCCAGTAACAACTTGGAATTGGTAAACGGGTACCAGTACCTCTTTCATACATAAGATCGGCGTGAAGTGGCGGCAATGCTGTCACGTCAAGTGATGGTATTGTTGTCGCGTTTCGTTCGATTAGTGAGACTTCCCGGTGGCCTAAACTATTCGTGAAGTAATTTCTTATTTATAACACGGCCTGCGGAGTGTTAGAAGTCTAGTCTCTTGGGAAAGTTGGAGAATACAAGAGCAAACTGGAAAACAAAGTTTTATTCAGTTTTAACCACGATACTATGTAGTTTCCAAATCTCAAGAGGCTAATCTCTAGAACATGTTATCTTTATAGATAAAAATCGACAATACAAGCCTCACCCTATTCTTAGATGGTTTGCAGAGATATTTTATTTGGTCATTGGCGTTGCTTTCGACATATAACCTAAATTAGGTATATTTCTTAAGACCTAGGGAATTATGATGAAACTGAGGAACATCTGCAAAACAAATACAATATTTGATATTTGATTGACACAAATCGATATGAATACTTACACATACACATTGTGTACACACACATATTACACACGCTGACACAAACACAACTGTACACTAACATCTAATAAACTAACACTTCAAAAATGTATAACTGAATTGCGTTTTATTGAGGCCGAATGATATGTAACATATTTATAGAAGACCGGAGTCCCTAACACAAGTAGTCCAAAATGGCTGTATAATTGAAATATTTATTATTTATTATTATTCTCGCTATGACTCAGAAACGTATGGGCCTATGTGATTAAATAATAATGAATACAACTTTTACAGATCCAATTATGTTTTTTTAAATAGACTTTGATATAAATTTGTACTATGATATATTTCACGCTCTCTTTCTATTAAGTGTTAGTTGTGATTGGGAGATCAATATTGGCAGGACATTTCTGATATGCAATAGCTGTGACAGGATTCGAAAAAAGTGAATTAGTTTCCAGCTTTGTACACCTCTTGCTAGTTTACACCTTATAATTTATATATATATATAAATAGGGCATAAAACTCATAGTACCAGATACGCATCCCATAGGTTCAGTAGATAATTCTTGATGGCCCAGTGGTAAAACTTTTTGTCAGCATTTTTTTGAAATGTTTAAATATAAATAAAACTTAAAGGTACTTCGAAAACCGTAACAGGGGTAGCACGACACAGATTGTTGACTTGTTTTTCACATCAACATTTTGTTGACGATTCCTTCCCAATTTTCACAATACATTGCACACTCTAGAATAGGATAAGGATGGCAATACTTTCAACTTCTCTTTAATGAGAGGAATTAATTTTGTGATTTTATTGAGGACATTAAATGTAGCCCTATCACAAAGTTTGCAGTACAACATCTTTTACATACTGTATATAAATAGTTGTGCACTAGGCACGTTTCGCTTCGACACCGAAGCATAATCAGGAGATAGACTCTACAAAGATTATTCGAAAAGTGCATGCACGTCATGGATTTCCCATGCATGTTATGGATTTCCGCAAAATAACGTCTGATTTTACTAATTAACATTTTATTTTTATAATATTTACTCAAAATACAGTTATACACTGTCTTTTGAGTAAATACTCAGTACGAAATACAGTATATTTGATACTCAACTCCGTCTTTATTAAGGAATTAAAGTCTTAGGAAGCAAAGGCCTTAATACTAAGAGATAACTGGCTTAAGAGGTTAAGCCACCTATTAGTACGTCTGTCGTCAAACACGGTACTGCGGTAAATGTAGAAACGTAGTATTAGCACAGTCATGTATGAAACTCTAGGCCATTAAATTAGACAAGATTCCCGAGTTAGTGACGTAGACCATGGCGTAAGTCCATTCTGGGTTTGATTCTAGATTGAGTTAATTGGGAAAAGCCATTCACAAGAGCCCTTCCTGACCGAGACCCCATGGCGACGTAGGCGGCGACGTAGCCACGTCTACGTAGCCACGGCTACGTAGCTGCGCTTGCCAAATGAGTAGCCAGTAGTAAACGTGGCTACGCTTCTAATTTGCAGACGTCGCGAAGCCGTCGTCAAATGAGTTAGCTGTTCTCAATTTTAATATGAATTGTTTGGATACGTAGCCGGCGACGTCGCCATGGATTCTCGGTGAGGTAGAACTCTTAGTGCTTAAAAAAGATAATGCAAATTTTGAGAATGTATGTATAAATAAATATATAGGAATACCGTTTGCTACCCGCGACTTTGATCGGCAGTTTGTGACTTGTAACGAAAACTTTAAACTGTATATTTATATTTGAAAATTTTCAAGTTGTTTTGAAAGTAATATGGCGATAGAGCCAAGTTATAACTGGATCAGAAACTTCGATGTTCTATTTTCGAACTCTGTTATTATTTACTGAAAATCTGTTCTAAATTATTAAAATATTTCTTACGTGCCGGAATTTTTTTTTCTAAAAAGGGATCTATTAGGAAATACTAGGAAATCAGTCTAAACGCTAACGCTGTACTAGACTATTGCACCGAGCGGAAAGTGAGTCATTAATGCACGAGTGTTATGTTGGTAAATTAAAATGAGTGCATTAATTACTCACTTCAGCATTTTGCGTAATATACTTTGTTTTCAACTTCATCGCTGTCTATTTCCAATTTTTAAACTTTTCTTGTTAAATATAAAGTTTCACATTGGTATAGAATGCGCGCAATTTGTTGTTTTTTTTTTTTTTCGATTTTATTTATTCGATTTTTATTTTCAGTCTGTATCATTTGATCTAATACTTATATTTTATATGAAACTTAATGGGAGACATTAAACCTCTGTAGTAAAGTTATATTAAAATAGAAAAAAGCAGTGTAGTAATTGTTGCGATTGGGTTCTATATAGAAAATGTGTCCATTGCGATCGGTTATGTAGTGATTAATGATAACATTACTGCGTAATTGGAACAAAAAAATAAATGTTGCGATTGGGTTGTAAATAGATAAAGAGTCCATTGCGATCGGTTAAGTAGTGTTTAATATTAACATTACAGCGTGGTTCGAAGAAAAAAAATATGCACCGACATCAACAAGAGTCATTGCACCATTTAAAAATTTTACAACACTGTAATTATATCCCCCTTAAAGCTGCGTAATTATAATAATACAACTGGTTAGGAGGTGGCAGAACGATGTCTAATTTTGTGGTTATTTGTTACATGGCGCCCTCCCATTACGACTCAGAAACCGCAAGCACGTAATAACGACCCTTAGGAAGTTCTCATGGAAATGCGAGTGCCTAAAGACATGTTTATATTTTATACGATTTAGGGCGCCCGCAGACGCACGACATTTCTTCTTTACATATAAATAAAATACGTACGATACGTATGAACGCAAGTTTAACATTTTTGTTTGTCGGTCTGCCTTTTTGTAATGTCAGAAACGGCTGCACCGATTTGGACGGGGCTCATTTTTATAAGGAACAACATACGCAACTTTAGTTTTTTAAAATCATTAGGGTTCGGAAAGAGCCCTGAAAATTTAACAAAATCATTGAACCCACGCGGGTACAGTCGCAAGTTACAGCTGGTTTTTATATATAACAAGGGGCAAACGGGCAGGCGGTTCACTTAAGAGGCTATCGACACTTAAGGACTACTGCACCACCAGAAGGCTCACAGAAACCTTGTTGGCCTTTAAGGAGGGGTTTAGGTCAACGGAAACTCTTACAAACATAACGAACGAACGACAACAATACCGTTACTTGACGTGACAGCATTGCCGATACTTCACGCCGATCTTATATGAGAGAAAAGTATCTCTGATGACAGATTGTTGGCAGCATTTTATTTTTCTGTATTCAGATACTGAAAAATAAAATTTGACAAACAGTTCTCAGGAACTGGATCCTGATTGGTTGGCAATAGAAGAAATCTATTATTATTACAATATAAACTTTTAAAGAAGTTTAGAACTGTCAAGAGTATTTAAGAAACTAAACTATAAAAAATAATATGCCCATTGACGAAACTAGTGATCATATTTTATTTGTAACTAAGAAAATTCAATTAAAAAAAAAATATATAGTTTTTTTTTAAAGAATATTAGGAATACTTTTTAAGTATGTCTAATATACCGTTTTCCCCTCCTACTAAGCTTAAATTAAAAACTTGTAGATGGAATGGGTGCTACAATACCCCAACGGCAGTGGGGTTTGAACCGGGTACCTTGCGGAATTCAATTCATACCTTATACTGTTGAGCTATTGAGGCTCTAAATAGCTCAACTCAAAACGCTAAACATAAAACAAATTCTCATGGTATTTTTGCAGATATTGTAACTTTAAGTAACATATTAAAATCCCATAAACCTAAATAATTTGCAAATATAGTGTCGCTCGCTTGAGAACACCCTTATACAAATACAATCATGATACTTTTGAATATAATGCCTTGAGTTCAATTTTTTTTTTCTTCGAGTATTTAACTTAATAAAGCCAAATGTACGAAACTTATTTTAAATTTGTAAAAATTCCTTCTAGTAGTCTGGTAGGTTATATTTTTAAAAGGATTAGGAAAGATCAAGGAATCACCTCAGTATACTAGGAGTGTATATTATACTAAAATCAATAAATTATTGTATTTCTTCAAAAAGTGACAGTCACATAAAGTATCATTCACATAAAGAGAATATGTAATGAACTTGGGTTACGATGCCTTACGTAGGAGTCATCGTAATAATCACATAACATATTATTATTAACATAATAACATAACATATTATTATACTTAACAAGACATAGTGTTGCAATGTCTGAAAGGCATTATTACACAACTTAAATCAGAGTAAAAACTCTAAAGCTCACATTCAGTAGCTTCCTTCAGACAGACGAAAACAACACCCAATGACATTATGATTATAAAAAACTACTGTAATAAAAATACATACAAAATATAACATAATTACAAAACGAATCGGTTACAAATATAGTTATCAATTTGAGTTAAATTAGGAATTAGGACTGACTATATAAATTATAATAAAAACATAAAAATCATCAGGAAATAGCACTGGTTACAAAATCGTATAACTAAACATTAGCAAGAAATTAACAACTAACAAAGTAAAGTAGATAGAGCTGATTTGCGACTCAATTAAAAATGTTTTGTATTTGTTCCGAAAATATTTAATTCGTTTATTTTTTATATCATATGCATAAGTATGTATGTGTCTGTTCTACACATGGAAAGTACTGGGCATATTAATAAATTTATTTCTACAACAAATGCATCTGTTTCTATTAAAGCGAAAAATTACGAAATCTCAAAAACCTAAAACGTACAGAGATAAAATTTGGTAAGGAGGTAGTTTAAAATTAGTAGACAAGCCAAGAAAGGATTTTTCATTAGGTCCAGATAAGCGAGAGCGCTCTTGCAAGTTAAATTTTTCGCTTACCAAGTAGCGGGAAACAGTTAGTTTTATTATAATTCTGACGGACCCGGCAGGCGATGTCCTGCCCGAACGTTGGGCTACTTACTATTTACTTCTATTATCCTATATCATCACGTTCACGTTCCCATTCCCATTCCCATTCCCATTCCATTCCCATTCCCATTCCCTTACATCTACTATAGCCATGTGCAATATCGGCACTTCCAGCTTAAGGGGCCTTATCTCCTGCGGTTCCTCGTCCAGATTTGAGTTATTTAAGGTCTCCTTAGACAAACCGCTATGGGGGGTATTTTACTTATAATTACCACAAGTAGCAAACGAGTGGGTATATCAGGGAGACTTTATTATGTTTATAGAGGATATGTTGTCTGTCTACGGAAAGACCCTCATTCACCTTATGCGCCATCCACCCAAAAGAGAAATCAGAAACCACAACGCAAATTATCTCATATTTTTAATGATTATTATTAATATGATAATTTTAATACTTCGAGATGACAAAACGTTATAATATGAATTATGTAGTTTTAAACTTAACGTTACTGTTTTTTTTATTGCATAAAATAAAGTTCAAATCTTATTAGTTGAAAAATCCCAAGTAAAAAGGAAATTCAAGAACCCGTGTCCCACTGTAGCGGTAAAAAGCTGAACGAATGTAAATTGCTTAATTAAATTACTTGTAGAGATCCACTGGACTTTTTTAAATAGTTTTTTTATTATCCTTTATTGTTCCTAAGGATCAAATGAGATGAGAATCCCATCGTAACTTTTTTTTTTTATATTTTTGCAGGGTATCAGATGAAGTGGTCCAGCATATGTTGGGCTGGAATATACCAGAGGAACACCAAGAAATGGTCCACGACCACTGGCGAAACTTCTTCTCCGGATACCAGTAGCTCTCTCTCTGACATTAGATCGGCGTGAAGTAGCGACAATACTGTCACATTAAGTGATGGTATTGTTGTCGCGTTTCGTTCGGTTTGTGAGAGTTCCCGATGGCCTAAGCCCCTCTTTAAAGGCCGACAAGTCAGATGTAAGCCTTCTGATGGTGCAGATATGTAAGGACGTTGCTAATCACTTACCTTGTAATATAAAAAAATGCTGCTTTCATTTAAGGAGCTATTTTTGAGGAATGACACAATAGCGTTTAAAGATGTCTAACATTTTGGGAACAATTTACAGCTAGCAAGTAAAACATTTAGCAACAAATACAGCGATAAAATTTAGGAATTGTTGGGTCTAGTTTTGAAAAAGAAGGAAGACCTATGTCCAATAGTGGGCAATTAAAAGCTGGTCATCATGATGAATCTGGTTTTGAACTTTTTAGTTGCAAACTATCAGAAGCCTTGTCCATCCATTACAAATAAGGTTACAAAGTCTAACAAAGGCCTAAAAAGTGGCCTAACGAGGAGGTAGTGGCCTAATAAGGAGGTAGTGGCCTAATCAGTGGTCGGCACTTTAGTCGATAGCTAGGTTAAGTTGCTCTTTCTCTTGCGACCGGGTGTTAGATGGAAGGCCAGCAGATGCGCTGCCAGCCCTTAATGACGAGTTTTAGGCCACCGGGAAGTCTCACAAACCGAACGAAACGAGACAACAACACCATCATTAAACGTGACAGCATTGCCGCCACTTCACGCCGATCTCATGTGAGACAGAGGTACTGGTACCCGGATGCGCCGGCCCAATTCGGCTACAAGCGTGGCGCTACCTCTAATTGAATAATTTATAGTGTGTATTATGTTATCAGTAGTGAAACAAAACTGATTTTTTTTATCGTTTTTTCACCTAATCTAAGTAATCCAATCGATCTCTATAAAGCTTTAGAGACTACAAATTTAGCATCACAGGTTTCTACTATAATATTCTCGTTTAAGCCCTCCAATTAAGCTTGTGTTAGGAGTGACTACGACGGTAGCCGGTGATGCATTCAGGTTCAATGAATGACAGCAACACTGCAAGCAATAAATTAATCGCGATCTTATTATAAAATATCTGGTAAAAGCAGAAAAATAAATTTATAACCATAAATGTCTAATAAGTTATTCGGGGATCTATTCGAGGCAATTTGTCTGTTCCTGTTTGTTTCTGAATTTCAGAAAAGCTTATGCCTGATCGTATCAACTATTTGTAATGGGAGATTTACCCCTTTCAAAACTTACACTTATATCCGGTCACAAGTTTTCATCAGACATAAATTCTCATTACTGTACCTATGTGAACTTGCTGAATGTAAATTAATGTGATTTCTATATTTATAAGTAAGAATATCGAATTTGGAAGTTAAAATCAATTTAAATTTGTATAAAGCTACTGAATAAATTATTTTTAAGTTTTACTTGATTATGTTAAGCAAGTTTTTATCATGAGGTCATATTCAATTAATTTATTAAAGCCATGTGGGTCTTATATATATATCTCAAAACAGGTTATGCTAGTGAGATTATGAAGAGTTGTTTTTTAGCCGCATGTCAAAATTAAAAATTTGTATTGAAAAAAAAATTGAAACTGCAGTTTCCTTTTGTTTATATGTTATTATTATTTAGAGCCTATTTTTTCCACTGCTGGGTAAAGGCCTCATTACCCTCCCTCCATAAGGCTCTGTCTAAAGCTATGCATTGTCAATCTCTATTATTATGATCCAAGTCATTCCTTTATTTATAATACATGCAGAAAAATGAAATATATTTGATGTCACAGGGGGCTTCCAAAATATAACAACCTGTACAAGGACAGGGGAGGTAAAAAAATCAAAGTTTGATTTCAGTCGTGTGGTCTAAAGTTTATTTAATTGCACCGGTTTATAATATATACATTGTACATGATGCCCCGTTAGGGCGTTGCAATTTTAATGGATAATATTTATATCGAAACTATTTATGATATACATAGTAAAGAACTTCATTCAACAATTTGTACCAGTTTATAACACAATAAAATATCAGGCATTCAATTTGTTCAAGTTGTTAGAATCGTTGGCGGCGCGAGTGTGTCGTGGGGGTGCGATCGCGTGGGCGTGCGCCGGACGAACCGGGGGAGCGTACGGCAGCGCGGCCGCGGCTTTCGACGACGTGATACTGGCCAGCTTGCGGCACGTCGCCAAAGTGTAACTGTTTCTTTTTATAATACCGGATATAGCCGGCCAGACATAGCTCAAAGTGTTTCTTCGTTTTGGTCCTCGAATTCTACAAAGTTCTACAAAACTTTGCGTAGCTAGCCAAAATTCCCGGCCACACTATAAAATCATTGAAATGATCATTTAAATGAAGCTATGTCTGGCTCCGGCATAAGAAAATGGTAGCAAACAAGTGGTCCACCTGATGGGAAGGGCTCCAGGCGCGCAGCTCCAGGCTCAACACGACGTTTATGCTCATCACTCTAACTGCCTTGTGACGTCACACTTTTACGATATATTGTGAAATTCAGCCTTCACCGACGGAATATTTTGACATTTCGCGTGAAACGTAACTCTGTTGCAGACAGGTTAGAAGCGGACGAGCGATCGTCCTGGGTGCTTCGCGTTTTTTTTTTGTTTTAACACGGCGATTTCTTTGCATCAAAATAACCTATTATAGTATTTATACCTTGAAAACTTTACAAAAAAAAATTCAGTCTCCCCCGACATAATATCAATCATTAGAGTGCAAACAACAACTCCGAGAAGAATAAAGAACTAAAATATCTATTTTTGACAAAAGTACTCAAACTGCATAATTACCGGTTTCTGTTTTGAATGCCTACACTAGATTTTCACGAGATATTTAGATTTTTGAGATGGTAAGTTTGATATTTAAGCGTACGCTGGCAGCCCTATTCATCCTCACCATTCAATTAGTGTTCATTAACGCGTCTGGACGAAACGATACAAATAATTCAGCGCAAAAGCCATAAAAGGTTTTCAGGAAACTGAGGTTTTCCATCAAGCTTTTACGCTATTTATACTCTCTTTAACGTCCAATCTCAAAGGGGAACTGAGTAATGAATATATATGTCTATTCCTGTTCTAGTTAAGTTGTATTAGTGATCAGTATGACATTGAGGAGGTCGTGGCTTTAACAAAGATTTTAATACATTTTTGTAAAAAACAAAATATTTGAAGTGTTTTATTTTTAATTTTCAAGTACCTGGTTATAGTTTTAATATTGCGTCTACCATCACAGTAAAAAATATTTTGGAAGTATGGATAAATTTAGGTTACCGTTATGTTTGTATCAATTATTAATAAACATACTTTTGCTATTTTTGGAATAACATTGTTGTTATGATATCAGAAGATATTTTGTAGTTAGCAATATATAAGTTAGGTCATCAGTGACTACTACTTAAAAGATGAATAAAAAAGTTGTTGAACTACTGTAACTCAATTTGCATTTTAAACAAACAATTATCTCGTAATTAAGCTTGTATTTTTGCGTAACAAGTGTCCTTATGACTTATATCCAAGCGCTGTACTACTTAAATGGATTAGGTGGTAAAATGTTAGTAAACTTCGCTTTCTGTAATAAACTTCGATTCATTTATTTATATATGATTATTTTTAGAGCATTAAAAATTAAAACAATTTTTTTATAATTCAAATAAAGTAGTGATAAAATCGGCATCAATCGTAATTTCATCGGTTTTTCTGATCGATTAATTTTGTTGACTAGTCTGTGGGTAAAGTAAGTTTTACTTGTGTGTGTGCTAAGTTCTACAAGTACTACTCGCTTTAGTGTCTTTGAGTAAAGGAATATGTCCGGCCTGGATGACGAGACAACAACAATTTTAATCTTTTTTAGAGTTCCGTAATCCTAAGCGGAAACCTTATACTTTCTCTCTATCAGTCTTCGTCGTTGTCGTCTCCTAAGTACCTTCTATAATTGTGAACATAAATGCATGAAATTTGGTACAGTTATTGAATGCGTTTAAATTTTCCTTTTGGCGTCTTAAATTAATAATAATTTTACATTTTGGGGATGGCTCTCGTACATGTGAAGTGAAGCTGATTTAAACAAAAATCAATCAGCCCTAACGTATGGGTTATTATTAGATAGCTCTTTTAGAATAAAATTGTCTTACACACCTATCGCTATTATTTATTTATATATGAAAGTGTTTTGCACGGCGGTTCGTCCCTAGGAATTCCAAACTATTAGTTGTGGAGACTTAAAATTTTACATGTTAATAAAACATACTAAAAATTCATTAGAAAAATTATTTTGAGCGAAATCAGACAATAAATTTTGAAGCTATTTAACAAAATCCTTTATCGCCTGCCAGATACGGAATGTGTCTTGCCATTCACCTGGCTGTTTGTATAATGTTTATTTTCTCTTGTTGCCCGTATTTCTGGATGCCCCGCTAATCCACCAACACTTATAGTTAATCATATGAGGTTGAAGTGTTCAAGTAATTGCCGGAACGCAACTCTATGCATTTTAATGGATTTAAGACGTTCTTGCTAGATAATAGCCTCTAAGATACGTATATAACCCTAGAAGTTTCAACAAAAATCTTGTAGTTTTGGAAGTTACCCTGAAAAACTGCTTCGCGAATGAAAGTACAATTTCGAGGCCGCATGAAAAACAAAATAATATTAAATTATTAGTACGCAAAAAATCATAAATTATATAGTGTTTACATCGTGATTATACTTAAATTTGAGTTTTTATTAAAATCCATAAGACGTTTTACTCAAGTAGACTTTTACAAGCTCTCTTGAATCATCAAATATTTTCAAAGCCATCATCACTGATTCGGAAAAGTCGAGATACGTGAAGAACCGTCAAAAAACTCTTTAAACACTCTTTAAAAAAGGGTTCTTATAAAAATGAAAGGTATTTTTATCAAAATATTGCCTGTACAAGCGTTAAATTACAATCAGGAACTGTTTTGTGTTCATTTTATCAAATATTGTAATTCGGTATTACCAATGGTTATGATAATTGAGTTCAAATCCCGACGGACGGTTGTTTAGAGGTATTTTATTTCTTATAGGTTTTTTGAATTAATGGAGATGTGTCCGCTTTTCACCTACATATGTAAATGAATTCCGATAAAGATTCGTTTAGAAAATTATAATCCTACAATTAGGATTTAATTGCGATCACTGGAGATCTATAAAACCTAATTACATTGCCATGTTTATATTTATATCCGTTTGATAAAATCGTTATGTCGATGAAAAACGTAATACCATTATAAGATATTTAGTTCTAGATTGAGAGTAATTTTATTTATTTTTTTAATTTTATTTTTAAGCATTGATTTCTATATTGAGTCGTGATTCCAGATGTAGTCATCCTCTAAGAGGTTTTTTTTTGTTACCTATTAGTTTAGTTACAGACCGCAAGGTACGAAGGGAGAACAGGTAGTGTTGTATATTTTTCACGTTACAATTTTGTTATAAATGGTCTATGACCTTATTTTATTATGATCGAATAAAAGCGAAATCGCTTCATAGGGAAACGACGCATCTTTTCTTTACGTATATTTACGAATTTATTAGGTTTTAGGTTCTCAGAATTGTAATTTATTTTTGCTCAATTTATACGTAAATAATATATTTTGTATGAAAGCGAGGATAATTAACATATCAATACGATTTTTGTAAAACTGAGAACGGTTGCACCATAAACCCTGCCTTTGATATTGTTACAGTTGTAACAGTATTGCACCCGAATTACACGTGGAAGAAGCTATATAACCCCTTTTGTTTATGCCTTCAAGGAAAGGCATGCTCATTTCTGAAAGACAATCTGAGAGTGTTCCGGTAGTGCTGTTATCCATGAGCGTTGAAAATCAAACGTTAGGTTTTATAACTTCCGATCGCAATATGACTCGGGAGACCAATAATTATAAAAAGGTTATAAATTAGAACCATTCTTTTTTAGTTACTTTTTTTCCAAACAAAACAGGTGTTTATTCAGCTAAGTGACTATCGACGCCCATGGACATCTGCACCACCAGTAGGCTTGCAGATGCGTTGCCGACCATAATAGAGGGGTAAAGGCCATCGGGAACTCTAACAAACCGAACGAAACTTAATTTGAAGTTCCAAAATGTATTCGGAAAAATGTGCTTCTTGTCATTTAATTTGCCAAATTAAATAAATATAGTACCTTGTTCAATGCAAGAGTATTTTAACCCTCATGTGTTATTTTTGGAACCTTTACAGCTCCGTATCTCCTAAAGCTGCAAACGTGACAAACACATGAACTGCCCTTCTTCAAGTGGTAGATAACTCAAGTAGATTCTACAAAACATTAAGTATGTAAAAAAGTACGGCACAGACTTCACGTCGTTTCTGCAAAATCCGTGATTAGAAAGGTGGCCTTAAGTCTACTAGTATATGGCATTATCTGTATTACTGCTATATCCGATTTGTATGAATCGAATTAAATTATAAAAGCGAAGGGTCACCTAGTAGGAAATTTTGAAAACCGCGGGACGAACAAGGAGGTAATTTATACTGTAACCCCCCTCCCCCCCCAACACTAAAGTCTTATAAAGCACTAATATTATTATATTGTGCGCGAATTCGGGGCCGTACAAGGGCGTTGTACGGGAATAATTCTATAACGCATTTTCCTATACTGTGGAATAAGCCTACCGTGTAATAGAGGGATTAAAATAATTAATAGACATACGTTGAGAAAGGATTTTTGGATAGGACCAGTTTCATGATGTCTAAAGGCTTTCGCAATTTTACAGGGATGAAGTCACGTTAATCAGCTTGCTTAATATATTTATCTTCCTAAGTAGAGATTATTTGGGTATGTCTAATCTTCTTATTGCTTCTCCTACTTAGCATAAAGCTTGTGCTGAGATTGGGTATGATAGTAGTTTAGCAGGATTGACTAATAAACCAAACGCCTTATGAATTTCATTCAATTGGTTAAGCTATCAAAGATATGAGTTTCCTAGTAGTTTTAAGAGTCAATGTAAAGGTAATTAATGCTGAGTAGACTGAGAGTTGACTAAGACGTCGTCTTAATAGAACGAATGCGTCATGCGAGCGAATTTAGTTCGAACGAACGTTCGATCAAACATATTGATGTCTAAGAAGTGTCCTAATTGCAGTTCGTGCGGTGGCATCGTCTTCAATTAGTTCCTACGAACGTGCAATCAAACATATTGATGTCTAAGAAGTATCCTAATTGAAGTTCGTGCGATGGCATCGTCTTCAATTAGTTCCTACGAACGTGCAATCAAACATATTGATGTCTAAGAAGTGTCCTAATGGACGTTCGCACGATCGTATCGTCGTCAATTAGTTCCTACGAACGTGCAATCAAACATATTGATGTCTAAAAAGTGTCCTAATGGACGTTCGCACGATCGTATCGTCGTCAAATAGTTCCTATGATCGTGCTATCAAACATATTGACGTCTAAGAAGTGTAATAATTGAAGCTCGTGCGATCGCATCGTCGTCAATTAGGTCACTCCTTAGAGAATATGTTTAATCGCAAGTTCGCTTGCATCGCCCATTCGCGTTCTTTGAGAAAGACGATTGATAGATTTTCAAATCAGTATGTATTGAAGGACCTGTTTAGTGACAAAAATTCGGTAAGAAGTTTTTTTTGTTTACGGTTTTGGAAAATGTTCAGCAGTGTACTTAAATAAACTCAACACTTTCCCCGTCGAACTTCATCCTTTTTTAAAATCGGCTTAGGCATCATAATACTAATTCTAAATATATCATATGACTTATCGTGTAAAATATAATTTACCTAGAAAACATAGCAGAAATATACAATATCCAAAATAGGTTTACGGCGCATTCGTATCGTTTAAAATCGTTATTTACCTACCTTTTTTTAACGTTGCCCTTTGTATCACAATTTCTCCAGGCACTCGCATAATAAACATTTCTTAACTTTCATATTTCTCTTCGCAATAAACTTTAGGTACTTTATGTAATGGATTGTTACGCAATTTTGGAGTTTGCAAAAAGTTTGCCCAGTTTCAAAAATCTTTCTGTGAAAACGCCGCTAATGGCTTCGAAAACATTGCTTTACAATTCGGGAGTTTACAACCTATTGCTACAGTAGGAACGAATGAGTTTATTGTCGGAAGAATGAACTTTTATGACAGGTTATTGTCGCTCTATAGAAAAATCTTTTGGATATTGTTTTAAAGATTGCCGATGAAATGGGTGCATTTATAGATCTTTTTCTTATCTGCTTCTTGCACGCGTTCCCTACTTTAGGTACAATTTAAGATGTTTTTATGTTCGAATTCACGAATAACTATTTCAAAGTCTTTCAAGATAAAAGATAATATTTGTTTTATGTTACAAGGTGCAAACGAGCAGGCAGCAGGCACCTAAGTGCCCACCGACGCCCGTGGACATCTGCACGATAGATTAGCAGATGCGTTGCCGGCCTTTGATGACGAGTTCAGGCCACCGGGAAGACTTAGAAACCGAACGAAACAAAAATACTTTCACTTGACGTGACAGCATTGCCGCCACTTAACGCCGATCTCATGTGAGAAAGAGGTACTGGTACCCGGACGCGCCGGCCCTATTCGGCTACAAGCGTGGCGCTACCTCTAATTAAAATAACATAATAAAATAATTTGCAGATGTTTATAAATATTATATTGATAATGATCAATAAAAATGATAATCTGATTAGATTGCATGCATTGGATGCATGTATAAAATTCGAACCAGTGGGGTAATAGCCTACCGTTAAACCTTATTTCTTGGAGAGCGGCTTCCAATTTCCACTCATTAAAGAATTTCTAAATGTTTATTATTGTTCAATAATGGTGTTACGACAACTTTTAAAAAAAATAGCACCTTACAAATTAATACAGATAAATAATAAGTATATTTGTAACGATGACGTTCAAGATATACAAGAGTAGATTTGCGATCGTACGTCCAAGAAAAAAAAAGATGATATAGCATTACTTCAACCACCTGTCTACGCGTCAAAAACATTTTTTTCAGGAACGCATAGAGGTATAAAGTTGAATAGAGATAATTCCAGTCAGACTCGCACTTGCCCTATTTATTTTATAGTAATTAACGCATCAACTTCTTTTAGTTGAATATAAAACGGTAATATGACATATTTCTAAATCGATTCCTTTTTAAAAAAATATTATTTTAGCATCATTTAACATGAACCTACAAGTAAACATGCGGTATATTTACAAAGTGAGCGTTACGTGTAATCGTTAAAAAAACAAGTCAAGAACACAAACACTTAAAAAAAATTACAAAATTTCTGAAAAAAATGACCCTCCATAGTATTTCGCAATTTACAATATGTTATTGCTGGCCAAAAATATTCATATTTAAATATTTATAAAAATACTTTGCAATGTAGCCATTTTGGTGCGTAATAAATTGTGTACTAATTAAAACATTTGACATTAACTCCTTGCATATTAAACATTATAATTTTAAATGAAAAATATAACAAAATTAGACCCCTGCTACGTTGTTATATACATGCACACATTGCATTAACGCGTAAAGCTCAATTAAAATTTGAAGGTCCTTTCAAAAATAAAGTGATTTCAAAATCTTTTTAATACTTAAAAATACATTTTTATGTTTGAGTAGAAATTAAAAACCTACTAAATAAAATCCCGATGGATCTGACCTTATTGGGCCCTTATGATAATACTCTTTTCATGGGACTTTTGGACGGGCTCTCCCTGATATAATCTATGAAAATAAATCACTATAGGTATACGCATAAATCGAAGATTTAGAATAACATATTGTTGTCGCCAGCATTTTGTAACCATTTTTCGTGAGCAATATTGCCATTAGTGGCATCAAAGCGATGGGTTGTTGTCAATATTTAAAAAAAAAGAGGGACGCGATTGGCAGATAAAAACAACGATAGCGCCCGTATCACGAGAAGTTGCGCGCAGTTATTGCGTTGCAGCAACTTTATACGAGGTTGGATTGAACAACTTTTGAATACTTCCAATGAACGTTATTTGTTCGCAGAAACGGTAAATTTTACTGCGAATGTTATCTGGTAAGTGTTATGTTACTACAACGTGTGTTACTAAATTACTATTGCCGTTATTACTGCATTTAGAAGCGTTTGTTACTTCAAATTAAATAAATAATATATGCAGGACTATGTGACACACGGACGTCTGTTCTAAAGGTAGACAACTTAATGCCTGTGTTATATATAGGTCACAGCCGCCTGTTATACACAAATATTTTTTTTTGTAGAAATATATAAATGCATACACATGGATAATACTCCCAGACTCGCGGCGGGAATCGAACCCACGACCTCCAGAGCAGAAGGCAGGGTCACTGCCCACTGCGCCAACGGGCCAGCAACAGTAATAAGTGTTTTAGTTTGTATTATAAAAGTTATTGACTGATAAATTTCATGTCATTGTAACGTATGTTATCAAAATATGTGTGGGAAAGGCACACCAAGGTGAGAGGCTTTTCGGCGAGGAATGAAAGGTGGGAGCGAAGGTCGATATGCTCAATGTTATAAACCCACGAAAACTAAAGTTTAGAGCCTTTAACATCCATAGTATTCCTTGTATCGTTTAAAATACAATAAATTATTCTATGTATTTTTTAAAAAGTACTGTATGGTAGAAGCAGTAGTATAGTAATAAATAGTATAGTACTGTAGTAATTAGGCGAAGTACTTAACCAGAAAAATGCATATCACGTGGTTCGCGAGTATATTGACCGCGGTCCGAAACAAACTGGTATCTGATTGATGCCGGTACGAAATTGCATCAGGTAGGTAATTGCTATTGCGGAAACTGGAAGCGGTCAAGTACCGAACCTCAATTTCGATGGTAAAAAGTGCAAGCTAAATAAACAACAACCGATAATGTATATGTCATTTTTTAATATCGTGTTGACGATGAGAATTTATATATAATTTAATACATGAAGCGAGACAAGACGAATTTCTTAGCATTCTTTTCATTCACCGTGCGGGGTGCCGGGTCCATCGCGTTGCAAAGGAAGAAACCACAGCAGTGCCCGGGACTTGTGACTCAAGTGTAGGTTTAAGAGCGCTCACTTTATAGGCCAGAGCGAACTTCGGGAATGGCACCGTTTGTCCATACCATCCTGTCCGGTAAGTTGCATGACTCCCACAATCTTTTTTCAATCGTTTTTTACGATTCTATTCTTAATTCTTCTTTTAGCGACAGTATCAGATGTATTTCAGAGAAATATCAATCCTTAATAGAGATTTCGGTCCTTATTTTAAAATTGCACATAAGATGTTGCCTGAAAAAGCATGCGGACACACGTCTTGAATTGCGTCGGTAAATACGTTTGCTAAAAAACTTTTCTATAATTATCTTATATAATACTAGCTGTTAGCGGCGACTTCGTCCGCGTAAAATTAGGTGAAATTTAAATAGATTCCAATTTTTTGTCCCTATTTCTTTTGCCATTAAACTACTTCCCTGCCGAGCTTCATGTTTGCATGTCCCGCAGTTTTCGAGGTTCCGTGTTAGGTGACCTTACGCTTTTATATTAGCTGTGACCGTGACTTTGTCCGTGTAAAATGAGGTAAAAAATAGAATCGAATTTTAGCGTGATGATATATACATAAATAAAATTAAAAAAAAAACCACTTCTTGACATGTGGCTTAAAATACACAATCTGCGAGTAAAACTATAAAGTTTCAGAAGTATACCTATGTTACTACAGTTATCAAACCTGCGATCGAGGGTGTCCACATAACCACTGCGCCGAGGGTCATTATCGTATAACCTACATCTCGCCTATGAAAATTTCAAACGGGAGATTGTTAATACATATCTTTTTGTTAATTTAAAAGGATAGTCACTAAAAGAATATATCTAAATACAAATTATATTTAAAAAGTTACGGTTACGTTTATGCGGACGTTTCTTTGCCGTTTAGAGTACTTCTCCACATCCTCCTACAAGGACCTTCGTACAAAAAAAGTTGCCATAGAGCCAACTTTGCGCATACTATCCAAATCTTCATCTTTTATCTTAACATATAATATACATTTTTCTTCTTCACGGCGATGCACATGAATGTTGGTTTCATGAAAGTAAAACTATGTAATTAAATGTTAAGCAATACTTACGGACGTACAGACACCGTAAGAAACTCATATCATAGACGTTATACTGACTTGTATCTGAATTTTTCATATCTCGTATATCTATAGTCAATTTACGTTTTTTTGACAATTCTATCTTTTTATTCAGTCATTTCAAAATTTCAATACATTTAAATAATACTAGATGTGCCCGCGACTTCGTTCGCGTAAAATAAGGATAAAAAAAGATTAAATTTTAGCGTAATATTTAATTGGAGGTAGCGCCATGCTTGTAGCCGAATTGGGCCGGCGCGCCATTAATTTTTACATTAAAATTTCTATATTTATTACTTCTTCTTCCTCGTACTCCTTTCCCGACTTTATTTGGGGTGGGGCCTTCTTGTGCGCTTGTCTTTTTATAACGTAACATAAAAATGTATGAATTTTTTTCTTACCTTTTACCAGCGTGCAGATTAGCGAGACAAGACTTTATGTACTGGTCGTAGGACTTGCATTTCTCCTCATAATACTTGGTCTTCTCCGTCAGGCTTTGCTTAGTTCTGGTCAACGTGGCCAGAGCTCGCCTCTGGGCCTGCCTGTACTTTCCCTTGTTGCACACGTCCAGGGCAATGGATGTTATAAGAGCCTGTAAACAGAATTACTTATGAGTATAATTGACATACAAAATTCCACCACACGGAAGGTATTAGCATAAACTATGAGTATTTGGACAATAAAAAAAAATATAAATAAATACAGGATTATATATTTGTCTTTTTTATATAACAAAGGGCCAAACGAGCAGCTGGTACCCACCTAAGTGACTACCGACGCCCATGGCCAACTGCAACACCGGACGGCTCGCAGATGCGTTGCCGGCCTTTGAGAAATGAGTATGCTCTCTCCTTGAAGGTCCCTAAGTCGCATTCGTTCGTAAATACCGAAACTGGCAGCTGATTCCACAGGTGAATTGTGTTCTTAGAAGTTGTACTTCTTCGAAGTAAAACTTCTTTGATTTAGTACTGTAACATTCATCTATACTAATATTACAATGAGGAAAGAATTGATTGTTTGTTTGGAAGCGTCTAGATCAGGGGTCCTCAACCTTCGACTGCGAGCCACATGCGACTCTTTGGATGTGAAGCTGAAGCTCTTATATCCATACGAAAATATAATATTATTATATTATCTAATTTGTTTTGATAAAACACTACTTATAATAGATGAGTAGATATATTTGGTATTTTTTTTTTAAGAAAAACTTTTTTGTGTAAGTACTATTTATTGTCGGCGTGAATTTATGTTTTTAAACTGAAATTTTGTAAATTGTTATTTTTGCCTTCTCCGACTCAAAAGGTTGTTGACCCCAGATCTAGGTGCGTTTCCCAGAAAAGTCGGGTTGAAATCTTGCTACATTAAAAATTTTTCAGCACCTTTTCTCTCTATTTTCTTCCAACCACATCACAAGCTATTTTATTCAAGAAGACTTTAACAAAATCCTTTGCATCGTCTAAACATTTTAAAAGCTATCCCTGATTCGGCAAAGACGAACCAGAAGAATCAGCAAGAAACTCGTTAGCCAAATTTTCTGGTGATCGATTGAGTTATACTGACAATAAGATTGTTCAAGTAATCATATATATTATTCTTCTGTACGTACTTATGTGACTGAGTTCAGTGACATACTCACGTACAGAAGGGCCTTCCCTTCATCCTTCTGGTGACAATGAGTTCATTGCCTATGCGCATACATTCCAACCATTAATTCCATCAAGTCCATTGCTTAAGCATCTTGCTTGTAGCCGAATTGGGCCGGCGTGTCCGGGTACTAGTACCTCTTTCTTACATAAGATCGGCCTGAAGTGGCGGCAATGCAGTCACGTTAAGCGATGGTATTGTTGTCGCCTTTCGTTCGGTTTGTGAGTCTTCCCGGTGGCCTAAACTCGTCATTAAAGGCCTACAACGCATCTGCTTGCCTCCTGGTCGAAGCAAATGTCCATGGGCGTCAATAGGCACTTTGCTGCTTGCTCGTTTGCCCTTTTGTAACATAAAAAAAGTTCGAAATAACTCTAGGATTAAGAATTTATTTATATTATTATAGTTCATTTTCAACACTTGGATGATAATTTCGATTTTAACAAATACATACGAATTTTGGGCGCAATCGACTCTTTGACAATCGACACAATGTTTCAGAACGGATTCACGCTCCTATTCCGTTTGGCTGCATAAATTATTATAGACGTCGCCGGTTACGTATCCAAACAATTCACATTAAAATTTAGGACAGGTAACTCACTGACGACGGTTTGGCGACGTCGCCAATTTAGATGAGTAGCCACGATTACTACTGGCTTCAGATTTGGCAACAGCAAATATCCATGGCGACGTCGCCATGGCGTCTATGTGAGGTAGGAGTCTTAAGGTTAAGTAAAAATCTGTACTAGACTTCTACTGCTATGTCATGTCAAAAATAGAACTATCAAATTATATACTAGACTTCTAAGGAAATATCATTTCAAATACAAGTTTTTATCTTATAGCGAAGTTTCAGTGATTACAAAATTCTTATTGTTTTGAACATAGTTTAAGAACAAGTTAATTTTTAAATAAACAACTTTTTCTTTAATTGTTTTTTGTCTTCTTCTTCCTAGCGCTATCTCAGTCTAGTACCAGGGTCTACTTAGATGGGAAAGGATGCAGCTGTGGGGCGAATTAAGATGACCGATTGCCATCTGACATGTCATCATCCTCGGAACCCCCACGATATCTACAACCTTATGACTATTATCACAGTGACATTAATCGGGTCCCACTGTTTTACGTACTTTCCGAAACACGGAGGAGGTCGGATATCAAATATAAACCAGTGCTAGAGTAAAATCAAAGCAAAAATCCGAAAAATGGTTTCTGAAAATTTTGATAAATCATTTTCAGTTAGTTCAGCTTTTTAGGTGTCTCGACACGCTCTTGGCCATTCTTTTATCTTCTATTATGGATAGTTAATAAGCTTTTCAAGATTAATCAATAACCATAAAATATTAATACAAGAATATCTGTACTAATCTTATTATATCTAAAATATATATCTATACTAATATATAAAGCTGTTTGTTTGATTGTGTGTTTGTTTGAACGCACTATTCTCTGGAACTACTAGTCCGATTTGAAAAATTCTTTCAGCGTAAGATAGCCCATTTATCGAGGAAGGTTAGAGGCTATATACCACCACGCTAAGACTAATAGGGCCGGAGCACTAATGAAGAATGTTTCAAAATCGGCGCTTTTTTTAATTACTAAGACAGCTGTAAAGTCGTATTTTACTCAATTGAAGTTGTGGGCGTGTGGCGAAGGAGATCATGGACTAATCAGTGGTAGGCATTGAGTCGATCGCTAGGTTAAGTAAGTATTGTTGCAACCGGGTGATAGATGGGCGAACTATTCTAACACTGACTTATATTGGATATCCTACCTCCTCCGTGTTTCGGAAGGCACGTAAAACAGTGGGACATATGCTGTAGTGGAATGCAACCACAGAGCGGCCATATACCACCTCGACGCCCATCTCATTGCGGAAATGGCTGCTCCAAAGACGAACCTGGATTTTATATACTAAAAGAAAGATAGGAATGAAGAGTGAACACAACAATCAATTCAACATAGTACTTCCAAATGGCACGGGCATTTAGCCTGTGGTGGAAATTGCAAAACTAGAAAAAAATACTAAAAGGTATTATTATATATATAATTAGTATACTAATATTTATTATAGATTAATAATAGGAAATAAGTTTTAATTTTTTCATATATCGGAAAGTTTAAAGTTTTACACGGCTAAGTTTAGGTCTTACGGCTAGGAGCTAGGTCATTGCTAGGCTTTAGGCTTTGAAGGCCTTCTCCGTAAGTGGCACAGCGGTAAAGGTCTCGGTTGTGACTTATTTGTGGTGCGGTGAACGCAACCTTCGCTTCAGATTATACTAAACAGCATCCCGGCGAACGAGAGGAATGTGGCCGATAGGTTGTGATATTTAAATTTCACTTAAGATTGTATTAGACTGGTTGTTTCCCGCCACTTCGTCCGCGTAAAATTAACCTTGCGAAAGCCCCTAGGCCTCCATGATCTGACCTATCGAAAAATCCTTTCTCTACATGTACTGGGTGTTTCAGTACCTCTTGCAGCAACATTAGATGATGACGCTGCTTGGTATTCTGTTAGTATTTTGATATGATATGATTACCTTTAATTTATTTTTGTTTATTATAATTTAAAAGGTTAAATTATAACTATACAGCTACCACCATAACAATAAAATTTAATTGTAGCTTAATTTTGCATGTACTTTACACCCTCTGAAAATTTTTTCAAGAGATAAAAGTTTGAATTTGACCTTAAACTTTTGTGGGTCATATTTTTAACTGGATCGATGTTAAAAGATATTACTGTTTTAGATATTTTGTCATTAACGTCCACATTTTTAATTTAATATCTTGATGAATTTCAGGTGTTCACAAAGGACCTGCAAAAAGAGAAAAATTGGGAAATAATGGAGAAAATAATGCAAGTTTATAGTAGAGACCCAGAACCAATATAGTTGTAACAAGCAAGTGTCCTGAGTTGAATGTATGTCTTTATATTCAATATTCATATTACACTAGAATAAGCAATTTGACAAAATTATTATTAATAAAAGTAATTTTAAAGTAATATAAGCCTGGGGTGGGATTATATGTTATAATTCAAACCAAATAAAAACTTTACGAAGTATTTTCTTGGTCTTTATTTTTAAGTCAACTCAAATTGATCCTAAATGATTTAAACCCTTTTTTTCACATGTAAGGTAATAGACAATGCTAATGAGATGCTCACCAATATTCAGACTTACAAAATATGCACAAAAATTTTCATATGAAGCAGTGAAACTGCTTCCTTTAGAGGAGTTTGGCAACAAACACAGTGACAAGAATTTTATATAATACTAGCTATACCCCAAAACTTCATCTGTGTATGCCACCTTTATCACTTAGGAGTTTAAAAAATTGTTTACATCCAATTATATAGAGCCTCAATAGCTCAACGGTATAAGATATGGACTGAAGGTACTGTATCCGCAAGGTACCCGGTTCAAACCCACCACCGTTGGGGTATTGTCGCACCCACTCCTAATACAAGATTTAAATTTAAACTTAGTAGGAGTGGAAAAAGGGAATATTAGATATACCTAAAAAGTATTTCTAATATTCTTTTAAAAAAAAAAATCTCAGGCAATAAATATGCACAAAAATTTTATAAGAAGCAGTCCAGCTATTTTGGAGGAGTTGGACAACAAGCACTGTGACACGAGAATTTTATATATTAGATAATAATGTGGTTATATAATTATTCTTTGAAGTGCTGTTTATGGAAAAGCGAGACAAAAACATTTTGTCACACATACGATATTAAATTGCAAACTAGCTTATAACCAACAACAAATTTTATTAGAGGGCATATTGGAACGTGCTATGCGTGCGATGGAGCCACTAAATCAATTTGTTTTCCGAGTATACTCAGCGGGGAATTTGTTTAGATCTAGAGGTATTGAATGTTGATTTTAGAACGAGATTGATAAATAGATATATTTGCCAAATGTATTATATAGAAGGTATATATGTATATCTTACATAGAATACAGTTACATTTGACCTATATAGGCGTGCAAAAGTCTTTTACAATGCAACAAGAAATTACAATCTTAATAATGTCAAACAGTAATTTCATCTGTAAAAGTCTAATTGCATCTAAACATGGATGTATGGATGTATGTTTGACGTTCTTTCATGGCAAAACTACTGAATGCATTTTAACGAAACTTTACAACAATATAGTTTATACATTAGAATAATACATAAACTATAAATTATAAAAATATTGTGTGAATTATCCAAGGTATAACTGTTAATGTCAAGTAAGTAGGAGAAAATTCTGCCATCTGCGCGCTATTCTGGCTTGCACTACAAAAACCGTTAAGAGTTACACGTACATATATAGTGTATGAAGGAAATGTTTATCTAAAATAGTTCTACAAAAAAACCCGCAACAGCATATATCTTTACCTTTCATGTTTGAGCCATTAACGCCAAAATAGTGAGCCATTATAGAACGGGAACAGGAAAGGGAAAGGTAACGGGAACGGGGACAATATTTTAGGATAATAGAATGTAGTAAACAGTAAGTAACCCAACGTTTGGACAGGACAACGTCTGTCGAGTTTGCTAGTTACTTATGAGTAAATTATGTTCTACAATCTATCAATGATCTAAAAGTAAAATGCGTTCTTCTTCTTCTTTGGGTGCCTCTCCGATCAACGAAGGTTGGCAGTCAGTTTCGCATACTAAGTTTTGTCCTTTGTCAGGCGAAACAGTTCGGCGTTAAAATTTAATTTCTTTATTTTTACAGATAGTTTATTATGAAGCATTTATTAAGCCTTTAATTAATATATTAAGCCTTATTTAGACATCCTTAAGTGTTAAAATTAAATTTTATATTTATCGTCATACATATGCACATATCGAGTAACCTATCGAGCTTAGAGTATGTCGGTTATATGAGTCAGTCTGTTGTAACATACAATACGAATGTAAGAGTTTCAGTTCATGGATAGTAAAATTTCTTCTCACTAGAATAATATCTGTCACGGGTCGACCCTGTTTCAGATTGGCTCAAGACCGTAAAAACCTTTCTTTTTTTTAAAGAATATTAGGAATTCTTTTTAGGTATGTCTAATATGCCCTTTTTCCCCTCCTACTAAGCTTAAATTAAAAGCTTGTATTAGGAGTGGGTGCGACATTGTCCCAACGGCGGTGGGGTTTGAATCGGACACCTTGCGGATTTTAATCCATACCTTATACCGTTGAGCTATTCAGGCTCTGAACTGGTACAAACGGAGACAGGCCTATACCCAGCAGTGGGAAAGAAAGAGCTGCGGATGATGATGTTGACTATAAAATTTCTCATTCAAATTATTACTAGTATTGAACCAAGTATTTATAAATTAATAGTAAAGAAAATTTCAGTCGAGTTAAAAGTTTACTACATAGAAATGCGCCTTTAATGGGAGCAAGGCCGTGGACAAAAGTTAGTAATTTACAAAGATAGTTAAATAATTTAAGTTAGGTGTTATTGTAACAGAACGTTAAAATTACATATATTCGTCTTGTATGTACAGAAGATACGCAATTACGCACAATACCCTTATAAATAAGCGAATGTTATGATCCCATTAACAGATTTTATTTTATTTCCTCACCTCGAGTATTCTCAAATAGGCGCATAAACTGTGGGAAATATCAGACGCTACGTGTTATGTTGAACATTTATGTAGGAGGGGGATTTTATGTTGAACCTCTTGTTTTCTACTAAATCAGCAATCAGCATACAGTTTAGACGTTTAAATTATTATAAAGCAAGATAGTGAATCTTTGGTTAAAATCACAGGTTAAAAGGTATCATAAAAATAAAATCAGTATTAGTGTTTATAAAAAAATATAGTAGGATTAAAATTAATGTGCTGGAGTCGCAATACGATGTAATTTATAATTAAATGATTTGTCCAATTCCACCGATTTTGTATCTTTGTGAAGAACCCCAATTCTGTTTTACCTTTACCTTCTTCGAACTACAAAGAATATTTTAAAAAATGCATTGGTTCAACCGCTGCGAACCTATCGCGTGAGTAAGAGAAATAGATATTTATATTTAAATATTATGTTTTATAGGTAAATGATATATTAGCAGAAGCTAAAAATTATTTAAAAATAGTGTTAAAACAAAAAAATATAAATGTCATACTAATAATAAACAAGGAAATGAACATCGCCGACTTGACTTAAGATTGAATTTGCTCTTTTTTGGAGAAATTGTGTAAAGGAGGGGGAAATTAATCTTTTTCTTAATTAGCAAAGTTGGTCGGTCGCCTCGGCGGGGCTTCAAGGCCGATTAATCAAGGTGTTGCGCCACTTTAAGAGTGCTTGGAGCCATTATTTTGTTTTAGGGCATCCATATTTTATCAAACCTCTATCAATAATTCAAACGCCAAGCATTCATTACGTTCTGAGTCATTCTTTACGTTCTAATCACGAACTACAAAATTTGAAATATTTAATCGAATCCCTTCCCAAACAACGTAAATTAATTAGAACTCTCCTGAATCCTCCAAAAAATTTTAATATCGTGGTATTATAAGTAGAAATGAAACGAAGAACACTTATAGTAACGACGTTTACATCCCAAAATTATCAATAATTCAAACGCCAAGCATTCATTACGTTCTGAGTCGTTCTTTACGTTCTAATCACGAACTACAAAATTTGAAATATTTAATCGAATCCCTTCCCAAACAACGTAAATTAATTAGTGAACCCGCGACCCCTGTTCACGTTGCATAGTTGTCTACAAGGTTAAGATACTCCACTCGTGCCTATTCGTTTTATGATGAGTATGAATTTGTACTTATAATTACTAAGAAACAACAAGACAAGAATAAAGTATTTTATATAAAAAGACAACCGCCTTCAAAAAACACCAAGGAACTAAAGAGCAAAAAATAATTAGTACTTTCTTTAATTCTATTACTTAGTAGACACCTACTCATGTGAAGAAGGTACCAAGCCAAAAAGTTTCCAACTAAACTGATGCAGATGGTACCGACTTCAACACCTCATGTGTTGAGGTGTCTACTAATAGTAAAAGAGTACTAATTATTTTTTACTTTTTTAGTTCTTTGGTGTTTTTTGAAGGCGGGTTTCTTTTTATTTAAGAATACTTTGTTTTTAAATTATTAATGAAAGTAGATATATTTTGTCTATATATGATATGGGTAGGCCAATATAGTTTATACCTGTGTTATAGGTTACAGACGCCTGTCATACACAAATGTTTTATTTTTAAATATATGATATAATAACAAAATATACATATAGATAATACAACCAGACTCGAGGCGGAAATGAAATTCACAACCCACAGAGCGGAAGACAAGGTCACCAACGGGCTTATATAGATGCGTAACGGTGCACCAAAGAGTATTTGTTATTTTCTTAATTTAATGCTGTGGATGTTTTCTGTCATCTGTGTTTAATCTTGAACAGTAGTGATCCCCACAACGAGACAAAGCGAAGCATGAGGGCATTACCTAACTATATTTTTCATCCCAGATAATTACAATTTTAGTAAGGTCTCTTGAATTGTTTAAAATACCTGTTTCTTATCTTGCTTATGTTCTTAATGTTGCCGAAATTAGAGCCTGCACACTTCGGGCCGTCAAGCGAATCTACTCGCAACATCTCGTGTGTGCGCGGTCGCAGCGTCGTGTTGTCCTGCTTGGCCTTAGGAGACCCACCTCTCACTGTACACTGGACGCATCATGGGAACAAACTGGATCTCGATTCTTACAGGTACTTTGTGAAGAAACCTTTTTTCCATATTGCCTTTGCGTTTTATTTAGTCTAATCAATTTAGACTAAAAAATATTCGAACACACAAATTAATCCTGAACTCTTGAAATAAATGACCGAATGATTTGCCTGTTGGCGCAGTGGGCAGTGACCCTTCTGCTACGGGGGTCATGGTTTCGATTCCCGCCTCGAATCAAACAAACAAACAAAAGTACTGTATATAACAGGTTGCAATGAGCAGTGTTAGTGAAATTGATGTTCGCAGCATTTTTGTATTATATTCTGTTTTTCCGGTACATTATTTGGTATACTCTCGGTGCAACTGAAAAATATTATTATGTAAGTACTTACTTATCTACACTTCTATAATAATATATTAAGTTGAAGATTTTGTTTGTTTACCTAAACGCGCTCTCAGGAACTACTGGTCCAATTTGAAAAATTCTTTCAGTGTTATATAGCTCATTTATCGATAGACTATAGGCTATATATCATCACGCATCAATTTTTCTCATAATTTTACGCGAACGAAGTCGCGAATAACAACTATTACTTCAATTTCAATATACAAACCTAAAGAGTTTGTTTGTTTGCTTCTTTACCTAAAGGCGCTTATCTCAGGAACTACAGGTACGATTTGAAAAATTCTTTCAGTGTTAGATAGCTCATTTATTGAGGAAGTACTAGCAACTATTAATTCATATTGAAAGCTACAATATGTAGTTATTGGTCATTATAATAAAAAAATTCAGGCATTACAATTCTTTCTACTTGATTTTTAAAGGCTAAATGACAATTTAAAACTGTGAAACTATTGAATTTAATAACTATTGAACTATGAAAGACATATTTTCTAATGCTTCTTATGATAGTTCTTGACAAGCCAAGGTCTTTTAGTAGGTTGTATAGGGATTTTGCTGGTATACCCCTTGTTCCTACTTCTACCGCGTATAAGCTGGTTTTATAACCGTTTTTAATAAGCTCATTGGTTAGGTCAAAGACTTATTCGATTTTATCAGATGATCTTTGGGGATGTTGGTCTTCCATGGAACTGTAAGTTCTATCTTATAAAGCCATAAAGTTTGTAAATTTTACATTATGCTGCTGTGTATTATGTGTCATAACAATCAGTCTAGACTTATTGTCACGACAAAATCATGAACGCGGGCGAGTCAGGTCTGGAGCTTAGACCTCCTTAATCTAGAGTCTAGACCTATCGAAAACTACTTTATTAGCAGATGTCTACTAACTATAAACTACATCCTTCTTAAAATGTCATCATTGCACCTCCCGCGGTTTTTGAAATTTCCAGTTAGGTGAAATTTTTATATAAATAGATAAATAATTCGTAGGTCTCTTTTGTAAGATTGAATTATTTTTTTTTTTAACTAAATGTACGTGGAGTTATGGATGCGGCAAAAGTCAGCAAAGCTCTAGTGGGAATGGGCTGAGCATTTAGCACGAATGGACCCGCAAAAATGGGCCAATGTTGCGACCACAAACAGAATATGACATCACTTAAAGCTAACTTAAAAATGAGCCATATACATATATTCCATAAACAATGTGTGTATTTATTTATTTATTTATTAATTTTTTTACATCACATAGAACGGCACATCGCCAATTACACTACAAGATGTCAAACTTAAACTATATACGATGTTTTTCAAAAAATACAATTTTAAAATAAGAAATGTATGACTACCTATAACTGTATTTTAAGTGTTCTTACAATAATATGTTATTTAATTTTATCAAACTTAAACTATATTTTATTAACTAAAAGTAAACTTATTTAATTTAACTTATTCATTTAAGAGACTCATCCTTATCATCATCCACAGCCCTTTCACTCCCACTGCTGGGCAAAGGCCTCTCCCCGCTTATACCTTTACGGCCTTGAGCTAATCCGGACTGGTACGGTCCAACCATCCGGTTACTGGACGACCAATGCTTCGTTCTCCTATCCTCGGCGACCACTGAGTCACTGCCTTACTCCACGTATCATCTCTTCGTCGGGCCAAGAGTCCTGTCCAGCTCCACTTGAGGTGCAACACTGTTTCTCGATGTCCGCAATTTTCGTCCTTCGTCGGATTACAGTATTGCTTACTCGATCTTGGAGTTTGAGTTAGGCGACGTAGCCAAATTAGAAGCGTAGCCATGAGTACTACTGGCTACTCCATTGATAACCGTAGATATCCATGGCTACGTAGCCGGCGACGTCACCGTGGCGTTTCGGAGAGGCAGGGCTCTTATAATAAGAAAACAATTGATTTTATCTATACTAATATATAAAGCTGAAGAGTTTGTTTTTTTGGTTTACTTAAACGCGCTAATCTCACAAACTACTGCTCCGATTTGAAAAATTTCTTCAATGTTAGATAGATCCTTAATTTATCGAGGAAGGTTATAGGCTTTATATTATCACGCAAAAAATTTTCATCTAATTTTACGCGGGCGAAGTCACGAGTAACAACTAGTCATGCATAAACGTTTCTTAAATAACGTGCTGTATTATTATTAAAAAAATATTTACTCTCGCTTGCTGTATTTATTAAGTAATAAATAAATGAATAAAGCAAGCAACCGTATACAACATGTTACTCTATAAACGAGTAAATGCAGCACTTTGACCGTTGTTTATTTACTAACTGTTGAGCTGCATTTTAGTTTAAAAGGAAACGTTTACACAGAAAATTATATATGCCAAAACTAGTGGAATGGAAAAACGAATAGGGAATAGTTTTTCACGTCTTTTATACGCCGCAACTGCGCGCCGTCGCCGCACCGCAGCCCGCCATGCGGCATTCGCGCACGCAGGCGGACTTCCTGGAGAAATCTTTTTATTTTTGTCCTTGGGTGAAATCCTACATGGCGCCTACTGTTTCGGTGGTAATATATCTAATGAGATAAACGCTTGCCATGGCTTGTATGTATCTCAGTGATTAATGAGTGGCACACACCCGAATAATTCATTTCACCCAAGATACCTACACGTTATTAAGAAAGGAATATTACACCGCTCTCCCTTCGGAAAGACCTTTTATTTTTTTCTCATATTTACGCCCAAAACCAACCCTAGCATAAAATGTTATTTGCACCACAGAAATTATTCCCGTTTCATTTAGAGAGACTCGTTAATACCCATTTACCTTTTTAGAGCGGAAAATATGTATTATGTCTTATTTATCTGAACATGTTCTTTTACTCCATATTTCTTCTTCATCCTAGCGTTATCCCGGCGTAGTAGTACCAGGGTCCGCTTAGATTGTAGAGGATGTGGCTGTGCGGCGAGTTAAGATAACCGATTGCCACCTGACGTCATCCTCGGAACCCCCACGATCTCTACAACCTTACGATTAATACCAATCACAAAGTGACATTAATCGGGTCCA
>JANCMC010014223.1:0-10586 GCA_024363005.1 Charaxes varanes
ATTTTAAAAATTATGTTATTTAAGTTTTCATGGAATTTGGATGGGGGTATGAAATTTGGGAAGACATGGAGCACTTTTTATTTATACCTTCCTTAAACCAAAAACACATACCCACAAAGATACATCAAAATCAATTATATATTGAGGTAAACACGAACATACGAAATTCGATTACATATAAATATAGCAAACATTTACTTCCAGGAATTGGCTGAAAAATATGACGGTAAATGCTTACAGATAGTATGGCTATACAGAAACCTAGCCATAAAGCATAGAGTGGGGGAGGGCTACATAATAAATAAAGTGACCACGCTTTTATAGAAGGGTTTCGTATCTGATACGAGATAACGCTATTATTATTGTTACGGACAGATGATACAGGCACGACATGGCGGCGTGTTCGCCCGTGGACGTCGTCGAACCGAATGAGCGTGGCTGGCACTAGTACGTATCATAGCGAGAGAGATAGACGCCGTCTTGTAAGAAAGAGACGGCGATAGTTCTATCTCGCTCGCATAGACACGAAATGTTAGTTGTGTAGGGTGTGTACTAGTGTCAGCCTTTATATAGTACTTAAGGTCGGCCACTTGGCCTGTGCCGTGGCGAACTATATTGTGTTAAAGGGTAGACAGGTGCCTCCTGTGGCCACATTGTTTGTCCGCGATGGACTTCTAAACTACTTAACCGATTTTGATCAAATTTGCACAAGGTGTGCAGTTTGATCCAAGTCGAAAGATGGGATAGCTTACGTCTCAATTTATTATTATTTAGTATATTGCAGTAATAAGTTACTATTAATATGATTAACGTGAAACTGTCTGCTAAGTTTCGACGCCAAAACCGCTGCACCAATTATAATGAACTTCAGTATAGAGACTGAATAGACCTGAGAGTGGTAAATTCCACAGAGGTGATATAAAGATGGAAATTTCTTATGAAGGTCAAAGAAATCGTGAACGAAGGCGCGGGTCAAAGCTAGTAAAGGTACATAAAGAAAAAAAGAAAGAAAGAAAGAAAATATTTATTTGATATTTGTTATAACACACTATAAGATAAGTATAACACTAATAATTATTCTATATTTTAAAACTACCTTTTTTATAGTTGAAGGGGGCAAACGGGCAGAAGGTCCACTTGGTGATTAGTGGTCACCGTCGCCCATGGACATCTGCAACATAAGAGATGCCGATGCGTTGCCAGCCTTTAAGGTAATTTTTGCCAATTAATATATTATAAAATATTTATAAAAAGAAAACCGACTTCAAGTATAGGGGGAGTGACTATAGCAGTTAGGGTGCTCCGGGGTCGTGTACGCGTAGTGGATCTGACGAGTTATTTGACAGATGAAGGAAGATCCATCCCCTGGGAGTGTTAGAGTGGGTGCGTCAATACCCCAGTTGGATTAGAACCAGTTAGTTTTCAGTCAATCCTTTCTATCTTTGAGGTGTTGAGACTCTAACATCTTAGTGTAACAATCACTTGGAAATTAATTCAAACGGTAGACAACGTGTGGCTCTAAATTTTTTTCGTTGTTATGCACGTAGATTTAATCAATTGAGAATAACACGCAATAGTAACCTCCGGTGAGGTAATCTAACCTTTATTGTGATATATGATCATCTGTACGCTCCCCTCCACATCCAAAATAGCTACGGAACAGGTGAGTAGGGTTACTCAGAGCAATTGATATAATGAATCTAATAAATCATTCTTTTCATATTGATGGATGGTGTACAAATATTTGTTTTATTTAGACGATATTATCCTGAAGATACGAATCAAAGGAGATAAAATCGAAAGTAGCGTCGGCTATTAGGTCAAATTGTGTATTCTATAGAGGTTCAGTGAAATGTATAACGGTGTTACCGTAGATATATTCAGCTCTCCCTTCCGACAAAGGACCGATGGAAGCAACTTACCCAAAAACTCTGGAGTCACGATCCTCAGCAGTGAGGGAACGATTAAGAAGAGAGAAGAGATGAGCTTATTGGTTAGGTCAAAGTACTTGTAAAAACCAGACACATGTTTAAGCCGTACCTCTACTAGAAATTATTAAATAAGACACTTCTTTAAGCCGTACGTCTACTACAATCAAAGGTGCTCAGTTTCACCATTAGATTAAACATATTAGCCAAAGCTGTATCGAACGATTTTAGCCGTGCAGCTAAAAATAATGCCGGTAAATAGCCGCAGGCAATCAATCAATCGACACCGCTAACGAACGTAGTTCAAATTTTTGGCTATTTTTACTCTGATCGAAACATCAATGAGACTAAGCCATTAAAGGTTAATACATGGATAGAAACAAAGACGCTTAAGAACATCTTTCACCTGGTTTAAACGGATGAAAAAGACCTAGAAGAAGCTCTTTTAGAATCGGACAAACAACCGAATCGTGCTAAATGGAGAACGTGGAGAAGAAGGCCCGACCCCAAGTAACGGGAAAAGAAGAAGGAGAATAAACTATAACTTTGAACTGATTTGAACCAATAAAGTATTTTAGCACCATTAACCCCCGCATTGGAAGAGTCCCTGGCCTAAACTCGTCATTAAGGGCCGGCAGCGCATCTGCTGGCCTTCTGGTCGTGCAGATGTCCATTGGCGTCGGTAAGCACTTCGGTGCCTGCTGCCTGCTCGTCTGCCCCCTTGTAACATAAAAAAAACCTTTTTCCTTCTTTACCTTTGATATATACTTCACATCTTTACATACTATAAAAGAAAGTCACTTCTCGTTCTTGTACGATTAGATCTTAAGAATAACGCAACGGATTTTATTGTGGTATTTATCAATGAACAGAGCGATTCAAGGGGAAGATTTATATGTATAATATATGCATATCTACTTTACACTCGTGTGAAACCGGGGCGGGTCGCTAGTATTACCCTAAACAAACAGTAACAAAAGTAAACTCACTATATATAACATTTATAAAGAACATTAACCCCAGACTCAATCATACTTAAACAGAAGTTGTATTAACATGCGTCTATAGAATAAGTAGTCTGTTTATAATGGGTTTGAATGGCGAGCCAATTCCAAGGGTTAAAGTAAAGTAAATCCTTGAAACAGTAGTGATTGTAATTCGTAAGAGTAGTGTAATTCACATACTCTGTAAAACAAACAGAATCTATTGGAAAATCTGTCGTTGAAACGAGGTGAATTGAAAGACAGACACAAAGATAGACAAACAGACACTGTTGCAAGGACAAATTTACAATTTTCGGATTTTTTCCTTTACTTATGTGCTATAAGATGTAGCTTATTTCCAAATTTCATGATTCTAAGTCAACGGGAAGTACCCTATAGGTTTTGGGTCTCCTTGCAAGTGTATGGGAAAAGTGACAAAAACGCTCATATCTTTTGATTGTGTTCACTTGGAGGGTTGATATTTTCACAGCTTCAAGGGACCGCAGATTTCAGTATATGGTATTAATTGAAAATTTTTAGGTCTTTCCATTCCTGAGAAAAAGGGTCTTGACAGACAGACAGACAGACAGACAGACAGAAAGACGGACAACGAAGTGATCTATAAGGGTTCCTTTTTTCCTTTTGAGGTACGGAACCGTAAAAACGTCACTTTGAAATATTGGAGCGCGATTAACGTTTTTTTTTATTTTCAAGGAATTCTAGCTTCAGGATCTAGGATTCATGCTCAATGGCCATCTGGCCAAAGGAAATCCATTATAAAACGATGTAAACGAGTCTATTTTGAGCTCGTGTGATTCGTCTTGACGAATACGCTATATTTAAATGGTATCCGGGGTCTGATGATAGAGCTGAAAGATAGTCATAGGAACATCGTAATAAAACTACATAATTCCATCGAGTTAGGGCTCATATGATGCGACTTGACGACTAATTTGTCTTAAGATTGTATCCAGGGTACGTATACGTATTTTTGTATTACATTCACTGATAAAAACAAACAAACAACCAATTTTTTTTCGAATTGTCAGTTTTACGAATTTCCTCCATATTAGAGGATCAGTCAGATTATAATTTAGAACGACCAGGGCATCAAGCTATCTGATCAAGCATCAAGCAGTCTGTATAAAATCTGACACGTTCGATTATTTCAAGATACGTTTTTTTTACAATTTCAAAAATCGGTGACTTTTCGTCGCGTCCAAATCGTCATTTATTGGAATATGACATTTTTCGGGTTCATTTAATATTCCCTATGAATGTCAGACACGCTCCAATAACTTTTTATAAATAAGAAAGGATCCACCATTGTTACGGCCACCCCCACCATCACCCTTAGATTAATTTGCCATCCTAGGTTTACGGATCTAGTAACTAACTTCTTCAGCGTATGTGTATGTGCGCTGGAGTAGTTTTATGATATTTTATTTTATAATTTGTTTAAAGTTTGCACTCGCTCTCCCCACACTTCCCATAAAAGGGCATACTTAAAATAATCTTTTTTCGTTTTCGCATCGACTCTACGTAGTTACTACAAATTTAACATCACGGCCTCCCCTATCATAACTAAGCGAACATCAAGGTTTACAGCGATGTTTGATATTTTCACTCTACCGTGACAAAAGATAGACGATTTCATACCTACATAGCTACTACAAAATTATATTAAGTATTCCGCACATATCATATATTAACATATTGGCAAAGATATCGCACTGGTGCTTGATAATATAAAACGATATGCTTTTTAACCAGTTACAAAATACGCCTACTAATATTTCGCGGAAAGTGTTTTCGATTCCAATAAAATTATACGTCTTACATTCAAATTAATAAAACATCTTTTCAGTCGCGTTAGAGCGCATATATATCGATGACTATATACTGTATTATAAAAGTATGGGTAAAATTACGCTTGTTAATTATTTTATAAAGACAAACGTTTCAACCCATCTTTTAAAAGTTCTTTATAAACCTTCTGCAATTTCTTTGCTAAGAGGGTGTTAAAGAATAAAGTAGGTTTAATTATAAAATAGTTCAAATTCGGAATGCATTTGATAAATCAATTCTAAGAAGACAATTTTGTTTATACGAAATCACATCGTCAGCTAAGAAAGTCTTTAGAGAGAACAGTTTTTTTAACCAAGTGTATTGTTTATAAAAGTGGTGAAATGTTGATATTATATACAAAGAAAGCATAGAACAACTCAGATAAATCCCAATTATCCGAACAAGTGTATCATAGGACAAACTGTAGTAAAGAAAAAAGTTAAATGAATAGTGCACCATAGGACTAATTAATGATTACGTTACAAAAGGATGAAATAAAAAGTGAGAATATTACCAAGGTCTTTATTTTCAGCTAATCCACCTTTGAACAGAGGGGCTAATAATGTAATTTCATATTAAAAAAGAGTCTTCTAATAAATTCTTGGATTCTAATCGGGTTAATGGTAACGATCCAGGTCAAGTTTATATCAGGGCGACTACAGGCAGATCACGTGCGCGTTTCCGTTACACTTATTGTGATATTAGTGACATTTTTACCCATCGGGATACCATTTGGGTCACGATTTGTGTGCCGAGGTAACACGGACACGCTGAGTATGGGCTAACAATAGGTGGCGAGTTTGAAGCAGTTGGTAGAAGTTGAAATATAAGCAATATTAAAAAAGAACTTATTTCCCTGCTGCAGAATGTGTGTCCTATGCTAAGTTAAGCGGATATATTTAGCAATATTTATATTTAACTAGCGGACCCGGCAGACGCTGTTCTGCCCGAACGTTGGGTTACTTATTTACCACATTCTATTATCGTATAATATTCCCGTTCTCACCCCGTTTCGTTCCCGTTCCGTTCCGTCCCGTTCCTTTCATTTTGGAATACGTTTTGGAAACTCATTTCTATTTATATAGATAATTTCCACCGAAACTCTGTTTTAAACGACGTTCTTTCAATTTTATGTTTTAAATTTTCAAAACCGCTAAGGTTACGTTAGAAATAATTTAATTTGGTGGTTAACTAATCTTAAATTTTCAAATTTACCGCGCAATTTTCTTATTTTTTTTCTTTCATAATAACCTTCTCCTGAAAATAACAAATACAACAAAAAAAGAATTAGCGAAATCGGTCCAGCCGTTCATGGGTGATGCAGTGATCAAGGGAAATAGGGATTCATTTTTATATATGTATATAGATAAAACCTTCAATTATCATGAGCAATTGGTGGTGGCTAATAAACAAATTAGTATCAGTTGTTACTTCTCGAAATTCTACTATTAAGTAAAGCTAATTATAGGTAAATACATCTTCTATATATTAAAATGCGAGGAAAAAAATTTCGATACCAATTTACGAAACTTGCGCAAACGTAGGTATGAAATTTGGCACAACTACAGTTTACATATAGAAGTGATGTGTAAATGCTAGTATTTCAAAAAACATGGATTTAAAATATATTAAATTGTTAAAATAAAACCTCACGCACAGTGATTTAAACACTGTGTGTAAGTTACACGTTTATTATCGAATGGTATCAATGAGTAATCAAAAGAACCATGACAAATTAACAATTAATTTTGTGGATTACGACATTTAATTTAATTAAATTGTCAAAAAGATTTAATTGTACTAAGAATAATATTTTTACATAGCTTTAAATAAGCGTTTCGTACGCAAATTTAAAGATTTGTGGCCGAATTTTGACTAGCCGGTGATCTTTAGTCATTATAAATATTGTATATATGTGATATGTAACAGGAAGGTATAGCGCGTTCTGACTAAAAATGCACGCCCCGGCACAAAAATACATGATTTTAAAGTGAGATAGTAAACATTATTTGCAAAACACTTGTTCTGTGTTTATTGTAGACTCAAACTCAACCACTAACTTCAATGTCAACTAATGGGACGATCGGTTTAGCGCAATTTTAACGGCTTGCAGAGGCGTGCATTTTTAGACTGAACGCGCTCTAGGACGATTTTATGGGACCTTGAACGGTGTATAAATTTAAAAACCCGTTTCGAATTTCACAAAGGTGAGTCGGTATTTTGATTCAATATGTGTTGCCAGACGCCGTTAGCTCATCGAAAATATTCTGATGGCATTTAATCAGTTACGAAGTCAGGTCTGGTTTGTTAATGATGAATTTATGAGCAGTTGCGACAGATTTCAATAATAGCATGCCTGAATCTATCTAGTAAAAAGGTATGCTAAATTATCATCTATTAGAAAGACGACTTACGAAAACCACATTTACGTCTAGTTATATGTGTAATACTGTACTAATTCATACAATAATTATACCTTTCATTTTTAATTACTAATTAAACGTCATTTTCTTTTTATTACGTTATGATGCTGATAATTTGGTTTACACAAAATACATAATATGTATTACGGTTCCACGCCTTTGCTTATTAAAAAAGGTTCCTATGTAAATTTCAATGTTGATTTGTAATCATTGCATACGGGGTTCCTTAAAATAGTGCAAACATCCACAACAAGATTGATTTTCCTGCATCACAGGAAGCGGAATCATTGTGGAACCAATGTCCAAAATTCGTTTTCCAAGCCGTTATAATTTAAGAGTATGAAGAAGTCACATTTCTCAAAGGCCAGCTAAGCAACTGCCAACTTTTTGGGCGCATAGTAGTTGTCCGTGGGTGTCGATAACCTCTTTTTAATCAGATGAGCCGCCTGCCCGTTTGCCCCTGTCATAAAGTCGAAGTCAAAAATTCTTCATTAGCTGTGTCGACAAGTAGCCTCGCGAGACAGCCTAGGACATTTACCGCGCAGCGTTTTTTGTTTGAAACGCGTGCGTTTTCCTCGAGCGCGGTACGTCCTGACTGACCGAGGAATTTGCCTCTACCGGGGCTGCCTCGCGAGGCCGCTTTTTCAGTTAGGACACGGCTATTCATATAAACATTTTTCGCAAGTACTTGTGAACGTCTTATGTATATATTTTTTAAATAATTATGTCATATATTGGTGATAAAATTTACGATTTAAAAGCTAATTTTACTAGGGTTCAGGGCCCTGCTTTGAGAAGAGCCCACAACAAACTCATTATATAAAAATTATATTCGGAGTATCTCACATGAATCTCACAATTCCACAGGGGGAGAAGGCAGACCAAGGTGGAAAGTTTTTCGGTGAGGAATGAAAGGTGGGAGCTAAGGTCGATATACTCAACCACTGCAAAGGAAGATCTTCGTGTCCGGGCTTGTTGGAGTTTCCCGGGGCGGCCACGCCTCGCCGATAATTGTTCGTCAGAAGGTCTATATATAGTGATCGTAAGTAGAAACTTCGCTAGCGTGAATTAGTTTGTATGGAGATTTTCAGTGTTTGTACTGCGGTGTCGTCATCCGTACAGCGCCATCTAGTTTGCTTTGATGTAACTTTTTCCACTCGACATCATTGCCATCTTGTTATGTAGCAGCCGCTACAAATACATTAAACGACCTAGATACTTATTATTTGCATCATTTTTTACCATAAAAGAGTCTACTCCTCACGTCGTTGTCCTCATTGTGAGGATCATGTTTCCCCATATGGATCTTGTTTATGTCGATATTAAGCCATTTTATACAGTTGGAGGACATCATATTTTTATGTTACAAGGGGCAAACGAGCAAGCAGCTGGCACCTAAGTGCCTACCGACTCCCATGGACATCTGTACGACCAGAAGGCTAGCAGATGCGTTGCCAGCCTTTAATGACGAGTTTAGGCCACCGGGAGTCTTACGAAGCGAATGATGATTGGCGATTTTTTGATGAAAAATATTTAAGGCGAAAAACAATAAGGCTGTTGAGAGATAATGAATTTTCAGCAAGCCCACAAACATACGTCTGGAATTTTTTTTTGTACACTGAAAAAAAGCCTACAAACTCAGTCTAGTAATTTTTTTGTAATCACTATTTCACAATAATACAGATTTGATTTTAACTACGTTGTTACTTGCATCTAACTTTACTTGACATAATTATATATGTAAAGTTGGTCCTAAGGTATTTAAACTCCAATTAGGGCCACAAACCACAATTAAACGCGCCCGCTCGGAGATAAGAGAGAAAAGTGTGTTTCTTTAGATAACACAAACCCGCTTCATAAGCAACCAGTTCTGAACAACTAAATCCGGTTATTCTTCAATTGATACCGGAATTTTGAAAACAGTTCGCCGGCTCGTAACTCTCAATGATTTGTGCGGGGTAAAATGAAGAAAATTTTGTTTAAGAAAACAAAAACTTTTTACGAACAGATATCGAAATGTTTTATGGCGGCTCCACGTTAGTGCCGTGAAACTCCGTTAACAGGCGTGAACGATAATGTGGACGGTGTTCGCGCGCGTTCACGCCAATTCCTCGATCAGAATGGGTATTATGTCCCATAAAAAAAACCTTTGATTCAAACAGTTCCATTCGATCTAATCAGCTTAGGCATCGAAAGTGCACTTGGTTGTAAGCAGTATTGGTTTTTCCATAAGCAGATTATCAGACATTCCTGGTTTCAAGGCATCAGACGGCTGCTGCGTGGGTTGCCCAAACATCGAGCCCTCACGTGCCACTAATGAGCCTAACTAGATTAGTGCGGTTTAGAAGCCTACCAAGCAAATAATCCTGTATAAATCGTGCATCCACGCAAAAATGGCCGCATTCTGTGTTCGAACGCGTCTAACTTAGCAAGTTATTGCAAATATTTCATATTGCCCTCATCGTTCTCTACACTTGCGAGGATATTTGGAGAATTAACAAAATGGTGTACAATTTTAAAGTGTTTAAAAAGTGCTCTCCCAATGGGAAGATTGTTCTGTACATGCCTAAACGAGATTTCGTGGATCACATCTCCTATGTTGAACCGATAGGTTGGTCTCTGTATTGAATTTTGTTTGTGTGTTTTGGGTGCAGTAGTAAGGCAATGCAGGGGCTAAAAGACGTGGTACCGGATACGCATCCCATGGGTTCAGTACATGATTCTAGACGAAAAATTTCCCGAATTTGGTGAAATTTTTCGTCGGCTTTTTATATTCCATTTGACGTTCGGTTTCGAACGCAAAAGTAAGTAAAACTATCGAGAGTGTTTGTGCTGAGGGGATTTATAATTGAATATAAATAACATTGTCCCCAGTAATTGCATTAGGAACGGGTATAATTAAATGAAATTAGAGGTATCCCCCTCTAGCAGTCCTTTTGGTCTGCAGCCGAATTGGACCGGCGCGTTCGAGTACCAGTAACTCTTTCTGACATAAGATCGGCGTGAAGTGGCGGCAATACAGTCACGTCAAGTGACGGCATTGTTGCCGCGTTTCGATCGGTTTGTGAGAGTACCCGGCGGCCTAAACCCCGTTTTAGATACCGGCAACGCATTTATATAGTTACAAGGTAGTCTATCTTAAATAACATTAACATACAAGCTGGTCCAAATGTTGGGACAATTCGAAGTGGGTATGTATATGCGATGAGGCAGGGAACGCGTGATATGTAGTCTAGCGTTTGAGTTAGGCGTGTCCGGCGCATGGAGATAAAGAGTGAAATAACTGTATTGGCTATATAAGCAGGCAGTAAATTGGGAGGGCACGTAACCTCCGTCTTTAAATTTAATAGGTGAAATTAGTTTAATTAATAGTTTAATAAGATGATCATGATTATCTATGATTT
>JANCMC010014230.1:187-10576 GCA_024363005.1 Charaxes varanes
TGGTCTGGTGGGATGCCCTCCTTATCCTGGATCTTGGCTTTCACATTCTCAATGGTATCAGAGGGCTCTACTTCAAGAGTTATTGTCTTACCAGTCAGGGTTTTGACGAAGATTTGCATACCACCTCGGAGACGCAGTACCAAGTGAAGGGTGGATTCCTTTTGAATGTTATAATCTGAGAGGGTGCGTCCATCTTCCAACTGTTTACCAGCAAAGATGAGACGCTGCTGGTCTGGTGGGATGCCCTCCTTATCCTGGATCTTGGCTTTCACATTCTCAATGGTATCAGAGGGCTCTACTTCAAGGGTTATTGTCTTACCAGTCAGGGTTTTGACAAAGATTTGCATACCACCTCTGAGACGCAGTACCAAGTGGAGGGTGGACTCTTTTTGAATGTTATAGTCAGAAAGCGTGCGTCCATCTTCCAACTGTTTACCAGCAAAGATGTAAAAAATCTCGGAAATATCAAGAGAGAGAAATCCTCTTTGTTAAAGTCGAATGAGCTGTAAATCCATTGCCAATAGCTGATCATTGATTTTCTTATACCCTCTGTATAGGACAGGCGGGACCATTGTTCTATTGTATGTACCTAATACAATCATTTAGTATATTGAATCGAAGATTTCAAAAGAATCTTGTGAGGTTATATCGCCTATTTCAACTTTAAGCTTTGAACAGACAGAGAGAACTATATTTAAGGACCTCTTTACGCTCACAAACTAAAAGTTGCCACTAAATTAACTTCGTTATGATTCTAAGAGCTGAATTTTAAGTTCCATATGGTACTTTGAGAAAAAATTGTGAAACTTTAATAAATAGACAAGGATTTATGATTTATTCTAATTTAAATGTTTATTGGCATGAAATATTGTAATTTAAATGTTTATTGGCATGAAATGTTCTAATTTAAATGTTTATTGGCATGAAATGTTCTAATTTAAATGTTTATTGCCATGAAATACTAAACTACTTCAAACTTGATACCAAAGCACAGTAATATACTGACTTTCCGATGTGACTTCAACGTATGTTTCGATTCGCCACAGAAGCATTATCACGAGATAAACTCTACAAGTATTATAGCCTATATGCTTCTTCGATAAATGGGCTATCTAACACTGAAAGAATTTTCCAAAACGGACCAGCAGTTCCTGAGATTAACGCAAACGAACAAACTCTTCAGCTTTATATATTACTATAAATTAGGATAAAACTATTTAATGATTTGTCTATATACAAGTATTTATTTACTACGCACAAAGAATGAGTTCAACAACGCCCCATTCTGTACCTCTCTCGAGTTTCTGTCCTCACTTTGTTGAAGAAAAAGTTTTTCTATGTACCCTCTGAAAACATGATGGATCTTCGGATTAAAGCTTATAATTTCAAGTACGTTAGAGAGAAAATTAATTTATGCCAAAAGCATCAAGCAAAAGGCAAAATAATTTTGCCGACGACATCTTTAATTAATTGTATATACAGATCACAGCTGAATATGCGACACAAAATTGAAATTAAACGGGAAACGGCTGCAGATTTCTCAAGTTGAAAGCGGAGATAAATTTCTGTCTAATTTTTATAAGAGCAACGCTTGCCCGAATCAAATATCTTTTATCCTTTTACTGGATATTGGTAACTTGCTAATGCGATTTTCATCAGAATGATGAAAATTGATTTCAATTTTCATCACTGGCTGATAAACTTTAGGTGCCACGTAAAACGTGAAATAAGCTTTTTGTTCTCTTCTAATGCTCGCATTCGTAAAATTTTTAAGGTTTTTGTAATATAACCACTTTGAACTATTGTTGTGTTTGTGTGCTTTCTTTAATGCCTCGTCTCTAAGTCTCATCATAAGTTTAATATTGTCCGTTATCCAAGGATGTGGTTTCTCGCTAATCCTAATATTTGTTATTGGCGCATGTTTGTCAAATAGCTTTAAAATTTTGTTATTAAATTGCTCTACCAATACATTTATATTTTCTAGCCGTATTAAGTCGTTCCACCGTACGTTATGCAGATCTTTGTTGAAATCGTTGTAGTTTATTTTATTAAAACACCTCCTACTAATATATTGTATCTGTTCTTTGGGTTTTTTAATATTAAATTCTACAATAACCATGGCGTGATCGCTCAGACATGGATTGTGTATAACCTCTATGTTTATACAGCGCCTAGGAGCGTCTGTTATAATTAAATCTAAGAGCGTAGATGTTCTTTCAGTCACTCTTGTAGGTGTTTTTACTAACTGTGCATAGTTTTGTTGATAGAGGAATCCTGTAAATTCTTTTACATTTGTATTATTTTTATCCAACAGATCAATATTGAAATCTGTCATGAGACACTGATCTTAGATCAGTGTTCGAGAAACACTCGCTAAGCGAACTTAGCTGTAAATCAATCATATTTATCACTTGAATTATTTCATTAAAAATTTTATTTAATAAACTCTGTTACACAAGATACATTAATAAAAAAATTCTTTTATATAAATTATTACTTAAATATTATTTCAAATTTCTCATTCAATACTAATTCCGTATTAAAATTTAAATTTTTTCTATTAAAAATACTTTAACGCCCATTATTTATTTTTAATTTTTTTTTTTAAATAAATATAAATATATTATTTAATTTTTACCCCTCAAATTAATTAATTATTTTAATTTCTTTTCAATATAAGTGAAATACTTTATCAAGCTCTTATTTGTTTTCTAGAAACGTAAAGGATTTAATGAATTATTTGAGAAAAAAAAAAAGTTTGACAAAACAATTTTCTCAAAAAATACATAATATGTATTTTTTAAGTAAAAAATTTTCTCATGTGCAATTTCATTGCACCCGAGTGTGTAATAGCACAATCATATAAAATATTCTTTAATCTCATATTTAAAAAAATGTATTTTTTTTTTAAATAGAAAAATGCTCTCATGTTCGTATTCATTGCAACCAAGTGTAGTTTTTCGGTACCTAACCAACCCAAAAACTTTCAAAGACGTTTTTTTATTTGTAAGAATATTTTATTTTAGGTTTAAAACTGAAACAAAGCAGTTATAACGTCTAAATCAACCTGAATTAGCAATGACGGAAAAATAAGGAACATTTCGCTCGCTTTGTTAACAATTTTATAAGAATAATCAGATTAGATTCACAGTTGAAAAGAAAAATTAAGTAATACCTCAATCAACACGAATTAAATATTAAGATATACCCTACCAGACTGTTGCAATGTAATAAAGATAAGTAATTTAATATCCAGAAGAGACGTCAAGATTAGCATGGCTATGTATATACAAAGTGCCAAATTCTAGCGCTGAGTAAATGGAGCGCAATACAGTCTGTCCCTAGGAGATTAGAATCTCGATAAGTGCCCGTATCAATTACAAACGCGAAAGGCAATTGGAGCCGAGAGCGGCCTCGAGGGAGTAGGCATCAAAATCAGCAAACTGGAGTTAGTGTACCCGGTAAGGCATCTCCGCAAATTCGCAATAGAGCACATTAACGCGCTCAATGAAATGAAATTTATTGATTTTCCAGTAGAAAGCATACAAAAGGTCGTCACAACCGGAGCCTGCACCGTAATTTCTGATACTAATAACTAAATTGGTTAAACTCTCCGGCACTATGTTAAGAAAATGAGACGATTAGAATAGGAAAAAATAATACAAATTAGATTTTAAAACATTTATTTCACTACTTTATTTACTCTTTGGTATTACTAAGCCAGTACTCACTAGTCATTTTCACACAAATATATAATTTTAACACAGTATTGCTATTTTAAGGTTATATAGGCTTAACTAACTAATTAACACGGATGGTTATATTATATTTATCGTTATGACATCATTTTATATATTTTCTTTGGTTAAAAACTTTGTTTATTGGCAAGATATTTTGTATTAAGTTTCGATTGCAGAAGAGCGAGTTGTTTAACGGTGCATTATGTGTTATTAAGTTCATTTTTCGGATATCAACATATTATTGGAAAAAAACTTTTCCGTGTGACAAAAATGCCTGATAAATTAAGAAAGTAATAGCTAAAAAGTATATTTTATGTGTTATTTTATACGTGTATAAATTTTGCATAAAGTATTTAACTGTTTAGGGACGATTTTTATTACTATAAAATTGGATCTATAGCTTTTCTACCCGACAAAAAACACACCCCGATCTTGTAATCTACTAAAAGAGTATATTTTAATTACATACCTGATTTTCCTCGTTAGGGTCGTTCAGACTAAAAAAGTCTTTAATTTTGCTCACTGTAGCTATCTTAACAATACAAAAATATAATTGCTTTTACGAATGATCGTGAAACTACATCCTCTATTCTTAGGTGTAAAATATTGAAAACATGCAACCCGGCTTCTCATGGGTGCAATGTAAATATTAATGTATTATACACAAGGTCTTTCGTAAGGGCACGTAGCACACTGTCCATGTAGCAGAAGTTATACTTCTTTTTAAATTTTATTTACAGATGTATCACTGCCAATATGTACCTAATTACTGACACAAATTAGTGTTTCCAATTTATTTCAGTGCATATTAGAAATTGAGGTTTTATATTCACAAAATGCATAGATAGTACAATAAGTTATGAGATTATAACTTTCGAGAATTAGCAAAGAAAATGACAAAAAAGGATTAATTAGGTAAACATATAAATCATCCTCTTTAATCACTCTCTTCATTGTTGAAAACCGCATAAAAATCGAAAAGATAGCCAGTTATAAGTCTTCTATGACTATGTTAAGATGCCGATTATTCTTATTTCTAAACAAGAATATGTAGGTAGTTGTTATATTCGTGTTTTTACTTTAAAAATTAATCACATTGAAATATAACCACCGTCAATCTTTTAAGGGTAAAACGTAAAAAAATCCTTATTTAACGAATGCTTAAAAGAATGTTTGATAGTGTTCTGGAAGTATTAACAATATTATGAAGCTTTATATAAGAAGCCTACTCAAAATCTTTTTGACCATTGTAAAAAAAAATCAATTAACTATTTAATAATAAAACATCTAAACGAAACGAAACCAAAAATCACGTAATAAGTTCAAAACTTTTCATCAGAAAAATCGAAACACTTTGCAAGTTCATGCTTTGTAAGGATGATCAGAATAATGTGTATATTTAGGAATATAAGTCAAAAAAACGGGAAGTGTTTCGTGTTTCCTGATGACAAGTATATTTTCATAGATACGCACTTTTTGCCCATTCCCGATTAGTTGTAAATACTTTAAAATGAAGTATATCTAATGAATGTAAACAAACGACTGCGAATACGACCTTCGTGAAGGTTTGCAACTTAGCTCGGGTACATTTGGCAAAAATAAAGGGAGCGTACAGATATGAACTGCTTGTAACTGTTATAAGATTGTTTGAACCTTTTTTTATTTAAGGCGACAAACAAGCATACGACCTGCTTCATAATAAGCAGCCGTCGTATCCAATGGAATCTTGCAAATACCATGAGATTAGTTCGTACATCTTTGCAAACTATAAAGCCCCGTCTTCAAAGACCTTACTCGTAGCAATACAGTTTAGCTTGCTAGCCGGAATACAAGACTAAGCGAATAGTTTTGTTTCGTTTCCGTTGTAAAGAAAGGAAAAGTCAAAAGCTTATTTAAAAATACTAACAAATGCAGATCGATCGCTACTTCAGAATGTTATCAAATAAAAAAAAAACTTGACTGAAGTGCTTGTGTCACGTTTTATGGAAAAGACATTAAAGAGAATGGTTAATTGCCTAATAGCAGATGAGCTAAAATTCGGGTAAGACAGTCTGCCGTAACCGCTAGTATATAGTCTAATCGCCAAGAAATATTGACTCTACTACTCTCTCTTCACTCAACTTAGAAGTCGCTCTTCCTCCTTTTTTTAGTTGGTTAAAAAAATAGACTCTTGACTTTGAACCATACAAATATGTACGAGCCTTGTCGTGTATATCCCTTCATGGTACGGACTATTATTCAGACTGACTGTAGCGTATTATGATGGTGTTACCGATTGACCTTTAGCCGTATATAATACGGCCTTGTCACGAATGCTTCTTGGATTTTATTGCATGCTCGATAGAGCATGTCAAACTGTGATATGGTTAAAAAGATAAATTAGTCATATCTGTTTTTTGACGTGATAACGTCTCATAAATTGACGAACCCCGGCTGCACGAACGATGACTCTTTGTTGCGTTCCCCCTGAGCCGAGCGTGCAAGCGAGAGCGAGGATCGTGCGATAGAGCACGAACTGCATAAGGTTTCGGTGTTACGAATGTCACGTAAATTTAGCATCCGTAAACCGACTTTAAACAACCAATTTATTTGAAGTTTATTACTTAAAACACATCTAACATTTATTTATGAACTAAATCTCAGGTCTTATGCTAAGGAAATTTGTGAGATGTTTAGCGTCGTACTCTCTTTGTGAATAATTGAATGCGCGGCGGTTGTAAGCTTCATTCATTGCTGCACACGTTTCAAAAGGCTTAAAACAGTATTGCGTGATAAAACCAAAATGTATTTAAGATATTCTGCAATAAAATTATTGGATGTCTATTTGAATATTTATAAGAGATTAGGATCAAGCGAGCGCAGCCATATGGCACGTGCACGCCTGTATTTTGCACATTCTAGAAATTGATATGTAAACTTATAGTTTAATTGCATAGACTTACTATGCCTTATTTATTAAGCTAAATTGTATTGCAATGTTTTAATAACGACAGCATACTGAAAATATGAAATAACTCACATTAACCAACGAGTATTGGGAATTGATCTCCGTGATACTTTAAGCATCATGAACGATCATCATGACATCTAAAATCAAATAAATAAATTTGTTGTTAGATGATTCATTGAGGCCCAAATATTTTATAACTTCCTTATAGGTCATGAACCACTGACTTGATTGAATTCTTTACTTCTTATAAATCTTTTTGGGTTTTTATTAAGAATGTATAAAAAATCTGCCAGTATCGAATGAGTATTTTATGATCGGAGTAATTTTAGACCTTAAGCGTTCCGTTAAATGTCGGCGTTGGCACTTTTTTAGCATCCTCTATACAAAAATATAGTGAATATTTGTATATATAGCATTGAAAATAGAACATTTCTCGTTAAAAAAACGTCGCGTAAAACGCTGCCGCGTGAACATAATCTTGAGAAGTCGTAATGTTCTACTTGAACACTTTTTTTATGCACAATAAAAAATCTCTCGTGCGAATGCGCGCTTCCTTATTATTAGAAATAAATTTTTAGTAATTTTAGAACTTTTTAATAATCTGTGTACAAAGGACAATAATTTTACATGATCAGAACAACTGAAATGTCAGTATCGAATTGACATACGTTTGTTTTTCTTGATAATTTCACGGATATTTTATGATTGTTTTATTACATAATTTTGTATTAAAATGATTCCAAGATGGTGGCACAAATATATTCGGCGTAAGACTAAACCTATTCCAGTTGATGTGGCAGTTCTTTGGAAACGAAGACTCAGTTTAGCGTACGGATTTTTAGCATGGAACGCTTTTGGTATACTTATTTATAGCTTGTATCAAGGAAAAGCTGATTGGGCTCATTATTATGGTTTAAAATCAGACGAAGAACATCAGATGGCACCAGGTACAAGAGAAAATATATTTCCCCTTACAAATTAGAATTCCTTTAAAATTCTAACACATTCTAAGTCGGTTTTAAACCTTGTTAACACTAATTCTTTCCTTTAGCGTGTCATCAAAAGGATATCTTAGAAATATTATTCATTAAAAAATGTAAATATATGTGAATTTTCAAAAACCTAAGCTCAACATGGCATAAAATCTTTTTGAAAACTAGCCTGAAATTGTAATCAAAGGAGAAAGTTCTCCGTTGTGATAAAATGTGATAATTTCAAAAATAACACATAATAACATACTTTGTACTCAACAAAATAACTATATGTTAGTATCTAGTAGATCGAATGGTGATTTAGACATTTGAAGAACAGATTAAAAAAGACGATTATTCAAATTCAAATATAGACTCCAAATTAATTTTTTTAGATATATCAACATTATTTAATTTTTAGAAAATCTATTGTAAACATTCATTAATATAATTTTTTCTTTCATGGTGTATATTATCCTATTTACACTATACACTTAAGTGCTAATTGCTGTTCCATATTTGTAAAAAAATATTATAACTGTTCCATCGAGTATATATAAGTTATAACTGCAAACATTGTCCTCATTTGCAGCACGCGCTTGGGCCAATACATTAGGAATAAAAAATGCAAAGGTTATTAGGATATCTGGTTTCTCTAAAGTGGACGAATATGAAATAGTTGATGGGCAGGAAGTAAGAAGAAACAAAGACGACAAACAGAAAGATAATGATGAGGGGCTTACTCAGTAATTGTGATGTATATAGTAGAATTATGTAAGGATAGTAATTAAATATATTTTTGAAAAATGTGCATATTAATTACTAGTTGGTAAATAAAAAAGGGTCTTGACAGACAGACAGAGGGACAACGAAGTGATCCTATAAGGGTTCCTTTTTCCTTTTGAGTTACGGAACCCTATAGTCTGACTCTGTATAATATATATTAAGCTGAAGATTTATTTGCTTGAATCTGTTAATCTCAGGAACTACTTGTCCGATTTGATATATTTTTTCAGTGTTGGATAACCCATTATCGAAGAACGCCAGGTTGTATATCATCATGCTAAAATTGAACCTATTTTTTTACCCCCACAAAGTCAGGGGCACAGTTATTGATATGGCAGTAGCAATGCCCCTGGCTATACAGCTTATATACTGACATAACCTTTATCATATTCCTTTACATATAGTCTTATATCTTTTTTAGAGAAAAATTTATATAAAATTTGTAATGTATAATCATAAGTATTTCTTTTATTATGCTTTATATACTTTCTTCTTCCTTGTTCCCTCATTGCTGAGGATTATAACTATCAACAAAGAGTGTCCATAAATTACAATCATATGTAGAGTGGACAGCATGCTATATATTGTCTCCCACTGCCTTCTTTATGGTGTCAGACCAACATGTAGGCGCTTTTCCCTGACCACGTTTGCCATCCATTATCCCCAGAATAATTAGGTGTTAGCTTGTAAGTGGGACGTACAATGTAATATGTTACCGTTGTACGTAACGTAAGCTATCCTTTTTTAATAAAAAAAAATAAAATAAAAAATAAAAAACGGAAGCTATTACGTACAAAATTCTACAAAACTTAGAACATTATACAGGCTGTATAAAACGAGTTAAAATGTATAAAATTTTATAGCGGCGTATCAAAGCGTTTATTTTTTTCAAGTAAATTAACTAACAAAGATTGCAGAATAAAAATAATCATAAACAATTAAATTACTTTGCGAAATATGGGTTTTAACCCTATTTCAAGACAGACACCATCCAATGTGCACTTAAAAGAATGATTAAAGTCGGTAGTTTTTTTTTAAATATTCATACGAAGCAGTTTACGTGCTTTGTATTGTATTCTCCACTAAGCTAATACCCGTTTCCAGCTACCAGCCCGCCCCGTTCTTCCTACTGGACGAAATCGATGCGGCTCTGGATAACACTAACATCGGCAAGGTTGCATCATTCATCCGCTCTAAGAAGGGCTCACTGCAGACCATCGTCATCTCGCTCAAGGAGGAGTTCTACGGCTGCGCAGACGCGCTGGTCGGCATCTGCTCGGAGGTAAACTTTTATTATATACAATATACAGTCATGTAAGTTTTCGGTCTGTTTGCTTTACATACTTTTAGTAACATAAAAACACTTTAAATTTTATTTAAATGTGTTCGCCTCCATTCATTTTAAAATTAAATAGAAGAAAAACTTAAGAGGCGAGTTTTTCGAATCTTACGGCGTCATGAAATAGACTTTCTATTTCGCCGAATTATATCGATTTCGCTGTTGCAATCCAAACTTGATCGGTCAGTTGCTTTAGTAATTAAGCCAGTTAATAAGCTCAAAAATACATGATACTGTTTTAAAGAGTAATTAATGATAACAAGCATCTAAGACCATATTTAGTTATCGTCTAGGTCAGTGGTCGGCAATCTTTTGAGTCGGAATTACCAAAAATAAGAATTTACAAAATTTTAAAGTTTTTATACAAAAATCTAATCTATTTACGCATAAGAAAAACCTGCTTCTCCATATTATATGTATAATATTTTCAAAACAAATTATATAAGATAGTATTTTATTTTCGGCGCATGCTTAAATATCATGGACAGATAAGGTGCGCAATGAGACAGTTTTACGGAGAATGAAGAAACGGTTAGAGGTTATCACAGAAGTAAAATGTAGGAAGCTTCAATACTTTGGACATATCATGCGACACAAAAAATA
>JANCMC010014258.1:0-25249 GCA_024363005.1 Charaxes varanes
GGTTTAGTCCGCACACTCTTTACGTCTTTTCATTAAGAAAAAAAAAACAATGGATCTTCATAATTAGATATGAACACTGACAGACTCAACGTTTTAAGCGATCTCCTCTAGACAACCTTTAGTGAAATTCTATCAGAGAGGAGGAAAATGTGTTTAGTATCAAATAAATTCAACTATTATGCCTTATATTTTTAGGGTTTCGTGGTCCTACAACGAACCCTTAAAATTTCTTTTTATCCTTTCGTTTTGAGCGAATCGGACTACAACTTTTGAAGTTATTTAACAAATACGTTTATCGTGTATCGTTCAGATACGGAACCCTCCTAAATAAGTGTGTCTTTACACGCTCTGGGTCACTTTATTACCTCTTTTAACACTATTTTAAGTATATTTTCAATATATTTTTGACAATAAGAATAAATAATAAATACATAGGAATACATGACACACGGACATCTGTTCTCAAGATAGACAAGTTTATATCTGTGTATATGTAACAGACATCTGTTATACATAAATATTTTATATATATTTTGTACAAATATATAAATACATACATATAGTAAGTACACCCAGGCTCGAGGCGAGAAACGAATCCACAACCCCCGAAGCGGAAGCCAGGGTCTGTGCCAACTATTACAGGGTAATAACTGTCAGAGACTGCAAAATTTATAGTAAATATGGTTTTGGCCGAATTTGAGCGCCGTATTTTGTCTCATAATAGACAATTCCTTCCTTTAATGGTGAATGACAATGAATGTTTTATGAAGAAATAATTTTTCACGGTACTTCAGCCAATAGATCTAGTGCGTACTTTTTCTATTTGAAGTTTTGTGAAGTGTCGGGAAGATCTGTTTAAATAATGTTTCGACTTTTCATTTCTTTCTTTTTCCTTAAAAAAGAGAAATGAAACAAACAGAGTTTATATTGGTACAGTCGTTTTTAGCGAGACCAACGGACAACTATTGATTTTTATAATATATAAATGCCAATATGAGGTGAAACTTGGCCAAGCTTGCACTTATTTTCGTGTGTTTTGGTTTTCTTTGCACTCTTACCACACGAAGACGTTGACAATTTTCAACCAACTTCAAAAGTTCGACTGGGTGAACCGTATTTGATAGTTCTTTTTTTAATTTGAAATCAGGTGCTTCCCGTGCTGTCCTAGTAAAAATTTTCCAGCTCTGATATTTTGAAGTCGTTTTCTTTATGATAATGACTGTGCGTCGGGCACGCGCGGGTAGCGAAAGGGGGGGTGGGGTTTACCTTTTTTCTTTTTACGGGCAATCGAAGGTCAAGAGTGATTGCTTCTTGAATGTCACTTAAAAGGTTGTTCGTTTTTTTAAAAAAGACTTCTAAAATAATTGGTGCTTTTCAATTCGCCTGATGTTGTATACCTTTTGTGATCACATGAATGAATTGATGCCATATCTTATTTATTCAACATCTCAAGAGTGATGAATGTGGAATTTTCTACACGAATAGCTGTTGAGGTTTTTTTTGAAATATGTAAGATATATTTCACGATTTGCCAAATTTTTATTTTAAAATTTTTGTTGATATTCGTTACTTTGCAATGCTGACTTTTTTAGTTACCAATATTTCTAAATAAGTAACTTTTTATTTTCGTATTTAATTTTAAGATATTCATGCGAATGGTGACAGATTATTAGCTTCTACATTAGCTTACTTTATTATACAATTATTTTTTTGCCTGTTTCGTAACTAATTACTTGAAAAAGTACCCAACTCCTCCTAAATAGTACTCAAACACGTAACGAATAGTGCTGACTTTGCCCGTGATATAAGAACAAAAGAAGTTTGTTGTAAGAATGAGCCTTATTAGCGATATATTTCTTATCATTTCATAGCCAAAGAATCCGAATCGTTTTTGTTCCCGTACTGGAATTAGAATTAAAACAAAAATGTATATTTTTAAAATAACATCATAATAATATATAAATACTAAAAAAGAGCCGTCCAGTGTCTCTTTCCGTGAGGTTGTCTGTAAGAGATTGCTAATAGCAATAAGACCGCCTTTGCACCGCAATGGTTTTGTGTTTTCTTTTTTTTTTTCTTTATTTTATTATATTTTTTTTTTAAAATGAAATGTACTTTTAATAAATTTTGTCTTTTGTGTGCAATAAAGTATTTATCTATCTATCTAAAGTGTTATGTGCAAGACCTAGTTTGGACTATCGATATTTATTTGTCCGAGTACATAAAAGGAAGCGGTGAAAGCGCTTTCTATATACGCGTGTATGTCGCTTGTGCTAATAGCGCCGCTTTGCCTAACTTTCTAAAAGAAATATGAATGATGTGTACCTACAAAGTTAGTTGATAGAACAAGGCGTTTCTTTGCGGGGATCTGCAGAGAGCAGGGAAATATTAATGGCATTATGCCGAGAGGGAAATATTGTGTGTGACTTCACGGGACCTGCAAATTTGTTTCACTTATACAGGTATTCCACTTACCCAATGTCTGAAATATCTAGGTAGAAATAAATATCGGTCTCATTTATAGAGGGTTCAATTAATAAAGGCGAGAATACAGGTTATTTCAGTTATAGAGGTGAGAGTATTAAATAAAATAAAGTATGTATTTTATAAACATTATAAGTGACTTTTTATTTTCTATTGGGAATCAAAAAATAATAATAAAGGTAATGTATAAAAAAATATTCAAGCACGTTTTTTTTAATAAATGGTACAAAAATGTAAAACGGAATGTATCAATTATAAAAAACTGACATTTTAGTTTGTCTTTTAGGAGTATCAACCATCAGATATTTAACGATGTTATCATTTTTATTAAATACGCTATGTTCACTAGTTGACGTAATTTCAAAATAATTGTGAAAATTTTCTAGTGCTTCACGTTGCAAATGTATACTAAATTTACTTCAGCCTTTTTTCAATAATGAAGAAGACAAGAAGGCGTGAACTATGTCGCTGTCTCTATCTCTCTCTAAATCATCTCAGCTACAGAGGTTAATGCATATAAAATTCACTCGCTATCTCAGTTATAGAGGTAAGTATAAGGATAAATTGAATGAACGAATCTCAGATATAGAGGTTTGTTTCGTCCCACTTACATAGGTAATACAGTGCCAAAGTGTTAGAACCCAACCATGAGTTTCAATTATGGAGGTTTCTCACTCACCCTGGTCCCACTTAACCAGGTTTCACTGTGTTTATTTTCTGTTACGTAGTTCCACGGTCAATTGGGCCCCACCGGGGAATTAAGACATCAGGAAATAAAGTCGGATACGGAAAACCAAACACATCAATTTGGATCTCTCCTGACTCCAACGTAGAAGGGAGGTTTATTAGATTATCGTTAAATAAATACTAAACCGTGAACCTATAATAGTACGGAGAACCGCAAAGCATCGGTTTAGTTGCATTTTGGAGCTGCCGTTGCAAAATTTTATTGTACCGCACTGAATAACCACTTCCCATGCTGTTACACTGGCTCTCATAATATCATGTGCAACCTGCAGAGTTATTTCATACGCGTCACAGCCCACATAGATAAAGATCTAGTGGCATAGTTTCGGAACAATGAGAAGCGTGTCTGAATCGCCTTATTGTTTTAAGTATTAATAAATACATATTTAAATGTAATAACTAGGTTAGTATCTTTTTATAAACAGATTAGCTTGACCACGACCACACCTGACGTTAAGTGATGATGTGTTCTCAAATGTTTGTTTGCTTATCTATCAGGGGGGTAATTCTTCATTTTTCTACATTAACATACACAATAGAATGCACAAGGCCGCGGCCTTAGCGCTATAACACAATGTTGTGCGAAACAAGAGATTCCTAAAAAATCGCACGGATGTAAACTTTTGGGTATAAAGTTGATAGGGGGTTTATAGTTGGTTTGTTGTCAAATTGTGTATCGATATAGGTGTATGCACTACTATCAAAGCACATAAATTTGTTTGCATCATTGATTTAAATGGAAAAATCTAACATTGAAACGTTTGATTCAATGTCATATCGATAACTCGGGCCATGGTCTTTGATAAAAACGACATAAAATTCATAATTGATTATTAATTTTATCATTATTGTTATTAAGATACGAAGATTCAGTGTTCAGAGATCGGATTTCTAACCGAAAGTGACCCCTTAGAAATTATCCTTTTGAGCTTGTAGACATAGTGTATCTACCAAAAAGACTTTTGCTTTAACATATACTACAATATTTAAATTACTCGTATTAAAAATAAACAAAACCAAATATGTATATAAAATTATTAAATACATAAAAATGTGGTGTAAATTTGGTATAAGTTACAAGCTTACTAGAATCAGGGAGACGAGCGTCTGATAGTTCTATACAAATACTGGCAAGTAGACAAACAAATCACGCTTTTTACAGATAACAGGGACTTGGCTGATAAGGAATGACTGATAGGGTGTAAATGTGACTGTACTGGACTTAAACCTAGATTTGATACAGCTTAAGATATCTATACGACCCAATACTTTTATGCTGCTAAAGGGAACGCAATATTTGTTTATGTTTTTATTCTTACTAGTGTATCGCATGTCTTTACTTATAAGTAATGGTACATTATTACATACTAGGGATCGCTGGCTGGTCGAAATTCGGCCGCAAACCTTTTTGCGTACAACGACATATATTGTTCTATTCACAGAAAAATAATAATTGCTATTTAATATGACATACGGTTGTCACAATTATGCTTTAACATTTTTTAACACATGTGTTTGCAAATGGTGTAATTCGTTTGGCATTGGTGTGCGTTCGGTTTTATTTTAATAATATATTATATTAATATTGCATATTATAGAGAAATTTTAGCATTCACACACCTTCCTGTATATGAATTGTAATTGTGCCCGATTTCATACTCCTCCGTAAGCGCAATTTTCCTCAAATGGTACCTAAAGTTTTTGCTTCACGTATTAATATATATATAAATAAAGTAGTCCGTAATGTTTTAAGATGACTGCCTTATCAGATTTTTTATGGCACTGGCACTGGAATTCGAGAATTCGTCACGTGTGCGCATAATGCACTTATATATATATTTTTTTTAGTCTTCATTTCCTTAAGGGCTGAAATTAGACAGTATGTCATATTTCTTGTATCTTCCTATGTCTGTTTATGTTGTGTAAAATTTTACTTTATAAATAATAATGTATGAGCAGAAGTATCGTAAACCAAATTAACCTAAGGTCCAAGTGTCTGATAAGGTCCAATTTGTCGTCGGAGTGACGTGTCTGCACTGCTGCCACTGCTCGCCCAGAGATATCGAAAGATAGACATTAAATAGAAACTTTTTGACGTCATGTTTATAAATACTTCCATATTCCAGGAATATGTGAACCCTTCGACCTTACACGTCTGGAAGAACTTTAGAAATTTCAATCTACTTCTATCGTTTTATATGCACAATTCGTGTTGAAAACGTTATGATGGTTTTTCTTCTATTTACAATAAGGTTCTTTTAACTTGCATGCATGGGCATGTCACCCTCAACGTACCCTAACCTAGTATGCTTCCAAAACAATAAAAAAAAATTCATAGAATCATATCACAAAAAAGTTATGAATTAAGTTATCAATATAACAACTTACTTTATACAAAACTAGCTGTGCCCCCGACTTCGTCCGCGTGGAATTAGTTAAAACAATTTGATTACATTTTCACGTGATGATATATAGTCTATAGCCTACCTCGATTAAAAGGCTATCTAACACTGCAAGAATCTTTCAAATCGAACCAGTGCAAACAAATTCTTCAGCTTTATATATTAGTATTGATATTTTGTGGAATATAATTAGATACATAGATAGATAGATAAATACTTTATTGCACACAAAAGACAAAGATTATTAAAAGTACAATTCATTTAAAAAAAAAAAGAAAAAAAAGAAAACACAAAACCATTGTGGTGCAAAGGCGGTCTTATTGCTATTAGCAATCTCTTACAAACAACGTCATGGAAAGAGACACTGGACGTGAGAGCGGGATGGTGCAGTATAATAGACTATTACTTATACTATACACACTATTAATATTATTTTTTTATTATTAATTATTAAGCGATGTATAATCTTTACATACATAATGTATTAAACATCATTACATTAAGTAATTACAATATTAATTATATTAGTTATTATAATGTTACATAAATTATATAATAACTTAAAAAAAATCAATACTAACATATTTAATGACAGCGTGAGAACACTGAGAAAAAAATGCTATAATACTACAACGTAATTAAATTATTTCATTTAAATTTTAGGTTAAAGTGTTATTCTAATATGTTTCAACAAGGCTTGAATTGTTACTACATGTGGAGACATATTAATGGGTTATAATGTTTTTTATTAGTATTAAGTTAACTTCATGTACCGGTTGCCTCTGTAATAAAAAAAAATCATATTGTAGCAACAAATAGCGCACTGGATATTATGTTGGACTCTGATACCTAAACTAGGATACACTGTACTGTCAGCGGCCGTTCCTCCATCAAGATAGTACTCACCTGAATAATAAGGCGCGTGTGTGTGTTGAGTGTGTGTGTATGTGTGTTTGAATTTGTAGGAGTATGTATATGTAGGTCTACTTTTACTATGAGCCTGAAGCAGTGAAGTACATGACAACCTCATTTCAATGCTATATTACAGACAAGTACCTATTGCCAACCAAGTTACAATATTATTTTTCTGTAAGTACGATGTCAAATAAATATGTCTATTTATTTACGTCTTCAGCCTTTATTATTTAACGCTTTAACGCTTCAACTTTGCTGACAGCGCCCGACAGCTAGCAACTACTTCAACTCTAAAACAGTTCTTAATGAATTATTTCTTCATTCAAAACGTGGTTCTCTTCAATCTCTAATTAGAAGTAGCGCCATGCTTGCAATCCTTTTAGTCTGCAGCCTAATTGGTCCGGCGCGTCCGGGAACCAGTACGCTCTCACATAAATGGCAGCAATGTTGTCCTGTCAAGTGATGGTATTGTTGTAGCGTTTCGTTCGGTTTGCGAGAGTTTCTGGTTGCCCAAAACCTCCTCAAAGGCTGGAAACATATCCGAGAGTCTGGTGATGTAGATATCCAGGCGTCTGTAGTCACTTAGGTTAACCGCCAGCCACTTGGTTGTGATGGTTTTGTAAAGAGTAATTGGACCTTTACACGTCATATTTACATGACAGAAACTGAAAAATAACATTTTACATCAGCGTCTGCTATAATAAATTAACCGCGACGTATTTAATTAATGTTGTTAATTAATACGACTTCATCTGTATTAAATTTCATCACGAAGTTTGCTACGCAATTTTGTGGTGGCTTTTGTACATTTAAAATGACATGCCTACTAAGTGTTTAATTTGAATATGTTTTAAACTTTATCCAATGAATTATAAAAGAATTTAATATATTTCATTCGCTTATTATTGGCGCATTTTCTTTAAAGAATATTAGGAATACTTTTTAAGTATGTCAAATATTCCCTTTTCTCCTCCTATTAAGCTTAAATTAAAAGCTTGTATTAGGAGTGGGTGCGACAATACCCTAACGGCGGTGAAGTTTGAACCAGGTACCTTGCGGATTTCAGTGCGTACCTTATACCGTTGAGCTATTGAGACTCAAATTGCATTCATATTGAACTACTTCATATTTTTACGAAAATGTGAATGGATATCAATTTTTGAGCTCAGTATATCGAATAACGTCGCATATTTACACGAACATACATACATAAGTAAAAATAAGTAAATTTTGTGATTTTAAGAGACTTCTCCGAACTAAACTTCGAATATATTTTTTTAAATATATCTTTTCGAATAACGCCTACATTTGAAAAATATATATTTGATAGTACATATTGGGAAATTTTAGAAAATATGTTTTTTTAAACAATTATTCGGAAAGACATAATATTTAAAAAACATTTTCTTCTTTAATTTTCATTTTGTTTAATACATTTTCTTAAAATGCATAATATTTATTTTAATTTATACAACAGACGTTTAAAAGTGAGTTTACTTTATTGAACTCTAAGCTTACATATTTAGTTAGTATATTTTTCTCATTTATTTAAAAAAAGAATATTGTTTTTTTTTATAGTATAAGCACCAGCCAGTTATTAAATATTGTAATCTATACTAATATTATAAAGAGGAAAGATTTGTATTTTTGTACGTAACGAATAAACTCAAAAACTACTGGACCGATTTTGAAAATTCTTATTCCATTAGAAAGCTAACTGAGTAACATAGGCTATACCGATGATACCAACGGATTTGCCTATATATCTTTTCTTTTTTTTAAATTGGGTTTACCAATAGCTTAATACATTTAAAACATAGGCAATTTAGAGAACACACATAATAAAAAGGCACAATTTTAAGCTACTTAGAGGTAAACACATCATACACCATACAGCTAAGTGGAAAAAAAAAGAAACAAAAAACAGACACACTTTAAGAATGTACCAGGTTTTTTTTTTGTTTTTTATATATATAGGGAACTGTAATCTTTTAAAAGATTACAGTTCCCTATAAAGACATCGTTTGCCCTAACAATAAATAAATCCCATGGACAAACTTTTTCGATGGTTGGTATCGACCTAAGGAAAGAGTGCTTTTCCCAAGGGCAATTGTATATGGCACTTTTTATCTCATGTGAGAAAGAGGTACTGGTACCCGGACGCGCCGGACCAATTCGGCTACAAGCATGGCGCTACCTCTAATTTGGCATTAGTTACATACTTCACTGTTCGACGAATCTACATATAAAAAAATCAATCGTTGTTCGCTGGTCACGCTAAAACTTGTAAAAGGCTAAACCATTTGAATACTTTTTCATTTATTTTATTCCACTTATTTCCTGAAAGGTTTTAGAGAAATGAAAAGTCATTAAGATTAGTCATATATTATTATGACGGAGCCAGACATAGCTTCATTTGAATGATCATTGCAATGATCATGTAGTGTGGCCGGGGACTTTGTGTAGCTTCACAAAATTTTTATAGAACTGTGTAGACTTCAAGGTCAAATATGTACAAACACTTTGAGCTATGTCTGGCTCCGGTATTAGACATACTTCAGAATACATCAAATAGATGACATTCTTACTTGACATTTTGACTGACGTGCTATGTAAAATTATTATTTCATAAAACATTCGGCCAGTGTCACGTTTTGCAGAAAATACTATATGTACTATAATATTTTGGCTGGCCCGTTGACGCAGTGGGCAGTGACCCTGCCTTCTGCTCCGGGGGTCGTGGGTTCGATTCCCACCTCGAGACAAAGGATGCCTTATCTCTTAAAAGAGATTTCTTCCAGAAACCCTTAAATAGTAGGAGATTAATGTAAAGAGAAGGATAGTGCATTATTTATGAAGGTCTTTCTAAAAACAATATTAATCCTTATCCAAAAACTATTTTTAAACCTCTAAGTGATAAGAGCGGCACACGCGGACGAAGTGGGGAACAACTAAACTTAAATTAATTTTAAGATTTGTACTTTTCATAAGATTTCTTTTAATTTGACAAAGTGACAAACTTACGTTATTTTTATTGTTTATCTATATCTATACTCTTCCCTTAGAATAACATATAGGGTGTAAATTATAAAGATATTATGTGAATTGTCCAAAATATAACGATAAATGTCAAGTTAGTGGGAGAAAATTCTACCCTCTGCGAGCTATTCTGGCGTGCGTTGCAAAACCGTTAGAGTTACACGTATATAATGTATGATGGAAATGTATTTCTCTCAAATAGTTCTACAAAAAATCCGCATACGGAACCCGAGAACGAAAATGGGAACAATATTATAGGATAGTATAATGCAGTAAATAGTAAGTAACCCAACGTTCGGGCAGGATAGCGTCTGCCGGGTCCGCTAGTATTGTACAATACAGCAATACCGCCTCCCGTAACATATACTTAAGTATGTTTGTTCGTTGCTGGGGTAGAGTTATTCAACATTAGACGCCTAGATTTTTGTTAAAGTTGACATAAACCTTCATTGAGCAAGCTCGATCTCAGGAAATAAGCAAAAATGATTTCGGATGAAACGTACTATACAAAAATATGTGCACAGAATAATAATTTTCTTTACCTTCATCTCATTTAAAAAAATTCTACATCAAACTGTCTTCGTGTATGAATGTGCTTAAACTATTTTTGACTGAACACGACATCATCGACATTTCCGTTTGTGAAAATTTCCGGTTTTCAGCAAAATATTCTATTATGTTTTTTTTTTCATTTTTTGAATGTGATTGTTCTGACGTATCTTAATAGACAGACAGCAATTTATTTATCTGTTTGTAAGTAAATAAATCCCCCTCACGCACAATGGTCACCATAAAGTGACTGAGTGCGGAAAAACAGCCCGCGAAGAAGAAGAATAAGAAGTTGTCTTACCTTAGGAACAGACGTCCGTGTGTCATATAGTCCTGTATATATTTATTTATTTATTATTATAATAAACTTAGTTTATTTTATATTATAATAATATATTAGCATAAGTTAGAATTAAATAACTTATTAGCTATTAAGCTAGGGTATTTATTCAAGGAAATGTGTCTGAATAGAATATCCTGTGTGGTTCAGCACTAATTAGTTAACAACACAATCATTCAAATCTGTATTGATTATTGTAACTTACATGTGTTATATATTACATTTAAAACAGTGTTTGTTCGATCCAAACCGTCGATAAGGAAAAGAGCAAGATGCAATGTCAAAACATCGAAAGTAAATATTCGCAATATTATGTTACGCGAAAACAATAATTCTAAAGAGGAAGATTTTTGGCATCACTGTCATAAAAGCACGAAAGCCTGGTGTCTAGTATTTCTATAAATATAATATTGTATATTATATAGTTACGAATACAAACAAGGTTCACACTGTAAATTACTATGTTCTACGAGTATACGTCGACAGAATTCATCAGAATACTGCCAGTTATATAAGTGGTAAAAATACAGTTTATTGAGACGTCTTCCTGCAAAAACAAACAATTTAAACGATCGTGTGTTACTAAGGTAGGTAAATTAATACCTGTGTTATAGGTAAACGCCGACTGATACACGAATAATTTTTTTATATATAAATACATACTTATACATGTACATATGTATAATGCCTATAGCCTTCCTCGATAAATGGACTATCTAATACTGAATGAATTTAACCCTAACACAGACATTAATAAACTAAAAATAACTAATCTAAACACTTACAAATCTATATAACTAAATTAAATTAATTTAGTTATATAGATTTGACACTGTAATAATAAGACACTGAAATGTATGCACATGCATAAACACCAAACTGCACTACTGCATCAAATTGAGTAATTTCTTTTTTGTTGTGATTTTGTATTGTTAGGACAACAAGTTTTGTATAATAAAAAAGGAATGGCAAAGCGAAATGAAACGGGAATGGGGAATATTCTTATACAATAAGTATATTTATAGTACTTGGTTGTTAATATGAATTTTCTTGATTTAACTTATAACAACTTTATTGAAATTGCCTTTGGTATTACATCTTTGAAAATGTAGTTGGTTGCTTTTTTGACCTAAATGTTAATGAAAATAAAAAAAGTAATAATAGTAAAAAAAAAAAAAATTGATTAATAGACATTTTTTAATCCAGCCCTGCTGCTTTTACTCATGATTGTCAAGAAAATTTTGTACAACTTACTTGTATTTGAGACTGGGCGTGCAGAATCTAGGGACTGGTGGTACTGCATCTTCCTCAATGGGATGTAAGGTAGATATTGTTACACGTCTGGGCTGATGGAGTTTTCGTCGGGGTCATGCCCTTAGTCGCAACTATAATGTCAACTTTTACCATTTAAAGTTCGCGTATTCTAATATTAATCTCGACAATAATGCAATAGAAAGGTAGCTAATTTTAAAGAGATTCGATACCTTATCTTCACTACTTTTGCAAAATTAACTTTTCTTCCTAAAAAATGACTTTTAACACAAAAATCCTTCGGCATGACGTCTATGGTATAGGTAAGGCAGTCTTTTTGTAGTTAAGGAATAGATTTATATGGTAAGTTATCTTTTATGACAACAAGTGTAATGCCCTAAAAGATTTCTACTACTATTTGGGAGGTTTTCTTTACTGTCGCATGTTTTAGGGGTTATTTTGGTATCCATTACTTATTACATTTTTTTAAAGATCTTCTAATTTTCTTTTCTAATTTTTTACTAAATTAATACTTTAACTAAAGAACTATTGGTAGAAAAAAACCAAGATTAATGAAAATATATTTGCTTTATATATATACATATATGTTTCGATATTTTGTTTATCTTACATTAAGCATTATTAACATTTAAAAAAAAATATTCAGTCCGTCATAGACCATCAAAGCAAACGCTCGTCTTTACATTGGTCCTTCGAGCCGGATCAAATATATCTACTACTTCTGTATAAATAGGATAACCTTATTGCACTCATAAAACAACTAAAATAATACAAGCAGGAGTACAACAGTTTTTTGTAAACAATTATGCTAAAAGCAAATAATATTTTCACTCCTGGGGCTGGATCTTACTTTTATCTGTCTAATGAGTATTTAGATCCATTATACAGGTATGCCATCCCGGACAACCAAGCTGTTATTGTTGCTCAGCCAATACCGTCAGTGACAGTAGCATGTGCTTACTTTTCCACCATGCCTTGTACCTTATTTTCTACATCCTTATATACCTAGCCATCCTTTTGGTCTACAAGCGAATTGAGCTGGCACGTCCGGGTACCTGTACCTCTTTCTCATGTAAGATTGGCGTGAAGTCGAGGCAAGTGATGGTATAGTTGTTGCATTGCGTTTCGTTTAGTTTGTGACAGTTCCTGCTTGCCTAGAGTATTCTTTAAAGGCCGGCAAATCCTCTTCGAGGAGCTGAATGGCCTCAACGGTGAAACCTGTTTTTATAGGCTTCGGCGTATTTTTCCAGTACTTTAGTCACGAAGTCCAGTGGACCAATAAGGTATACATTGTATTCTCGCTATTTCAGGTGGCTCAAGGAGTGAGGCACATCAAAAAGTACATCAGTATGGCTGGTCCTGATATCATTTGTGTGGCTTCATGCAAGGAGGCCAAGGAAATGCTTAAGAGGATTGAACGTGAAGCGACCTTCACTTACCAAACTCTCACGGTGCCAGAAGTTGGGGCGGCTAATTGTCTTTACGTGAACGGCACCCTTATACATCGCGCAATTGAAGAAATACCAGAATCTTTTAAAGTAAGTTCTAACAGGAATTTTCTTTGGAATTTTGAAGACTAATCTAAGTATACATTAATTATTATGTGAAGCGGAAACTTTCACTACTTACCATTTTAGGAAAATATCGCGGACAGAGTATGAAATATAGTTTATATAGAGAATGATGTGCGAATGTTAATATTTTTATAAAATATTCATTATTATTACATTTAACTATTAAAATGAAACCACACGCACACCAAGGCTCAACGATTTACACACACATGTATACATTTTACTATAAGATGGTGTCAAAGAGTAGTTATGGCAACGAATATCTAAATTGTCAAATATAACAATGTTGCTGTACAAATAATTAAAATTTTGCATATAGCTTTAAATAATCTAAAGTTTTGTGGGACATTAATGTGATCGCATCTCTATGCGATCACATTAATGATATACATCCATAGTGCTTAAAGTTCAATTATTTCTTTCCTTTTAAACCTCCCCATTAATAAGGGGACACAAAACAAAAGTATTCAAAATAGTTCAGCCGTTTCCGAGTTTTAGCGTGACTAACGAACAACGATAGATATATACAGAGGGCCGGGCGCGAACATTCTCGATACTTTAACGTTCGAAACGAAACGTCTAATGAAGGTTCGCGCTTCCATTTTACACGACTTACATCGCCGTAATGTAGGGGATTCGATAGGTGCGAGTTCCGATTTCATTCGTGCTAGCAATAATTAGCGACTAAGTTGTGTGCAACTGCAGCATTAATGTTTCATTTGACGTTCGGTTTCGAACGTAAAATTAAGTTAAACTGTCAAGAATGTTCGTGCTAGACCCCATGATTGGTATCTACTGATTTGTGAACTGTGGCCGACATTCGACTAGAGTGTAAAAAAGTTGGCTATCCGAAAAGTTTGGAGTGTCGATGTTTTCTGTCATTTATCCACGATGGTCTTCTGATCGTGATACATAAAAAATATTGTGAGGTGGGGGATTAATAATATATTAGGTGAAAATAAAATAAAAAAAGATGTAATAAAGACAGACTAATTAATTGAATTCATTCAAAATTTCAGGTATTCTGCGAAAGGATAGATTTTGCACGGCGGTCGATCTGCTATTCTTCTCTCGCGAAGGTCTGCACGGGTCTCACTGCTTGCTGTCTATTGGTGAGGAAAGTTTAATTTCAACGCTAGCTCCGATGTGATGCGATGCAGAGCAGTTTTATCTATACCTTATATATACTTGTCGAGGTCAAAAATGTTAACAAGTCAATTCAATTGTCAAATTTTCGAAATTACTATGCACTAACTGTACCCCGCGACTAAGTCCGCCGAATTGAATTCGGTGAATTTTTACAGTTTTTATCTTTTTATGCGGAACTCTAATTATTTTTCCAAAACTGAAGTAGCCTATGTTACCCCTTGCAAGTTCAGCTATGCGCCGGTAAAAGTACCGTCGACATCGGTTCAGTCGTTTCGGAGATATCCCCGAACAAACAAACAGACAGACTGACAAAAATATTGTAACTTACGTGTTTGTTATAAGTATCATATATATTCAATGAGTAAGTAACATAAAGTGTGAAGAAAAAGAAATGTGAAGGGTCCTAGGGTATTACCAGTCCAGTATATTTACTTAAATAATATAGAATTTTTATACATTAATGACAATTTTATATGTGAACTTCATAAGTACTTGTTTACGTTTTTGATCTCACATAATGAATCAATATGTGTTTAGATTGAGAAATTAGATATCGTGGTGCCATTGTTATTCGATATGTACTCAATAACAGTACTCAATTTACATGGATGTAGTAAATATGTGTTATTGATAAGCTACTACTCGGCTGCCCCATTTCAAAACCCAGTAAGGGATATTTCAAAACCTAATAAGAGACATTTCAAAACCTAGTAAGAGATTTTTACAAAAATCCTTTTATTGCATAATCTTGATAATTTCGTAAATCTGTACTAAATACAAAAACACCAGCGCTTTGATCTTGCATTAAAAAATAAATATTTAAGCATCAGTACCTAATAAGTACCATTCACTCCCCCGTAACCACTTCAAAACCTAGTAAGTCAATTTAACCAATTCAATAACCTAGCGAGTCCCTGGACTTAGTAAGTTTTTAAATAGTCAATGCTCTTTACAAGGTTTCATAATCAAGGCCAAATATATGAAAGCAGACAGAGGATGGACCTAGTCTGCAAGGTAAAATTGTCCCTTACTAGGTTTTGAAATGGGGCAGCCCCACTTTTCTTAGGCTGATCTGTTTTACGTTTATGCGCTCTCCTGTAAAATTTCGTTATAAGTCCATACTAGAGTTTGTAATGGGGCAGCCGTATTAATATTTCTAATAACGAAATAATTTCTAAACACAATACACACGAAATTTAGTTTCGACTAAAACTTAAGTACCTAGAAAACATCTTCAAAAAATTGATAGGACCGTAAGGTACTACTTACTTTTTACTAATTAATTACTTTGCATATAATTATACCTCGAGTGAAACACCACACAACAAACTAATTTAATTTTAGTAACTGCTAACCGGATAATTTTTCCATTTATACAAGTAACCGGATGCAAATATATAAAAATAAACGGAGCATGTGCGAGTCTGACTCGGGCACTAAGGGTTCCGTACCATCACGTAATAAATTACCAGGCTATTTTACTTTTCATAAGATGTCCTTTAATTTGAAAGATTCACCGCACTTTTTTTGCGATGCAACTACAAGTTTACAAATTATTTTTACTATACTTTTAGTTTCGGAGAGAGTTTCTTGTCAAATTTCACGTTCCTAGGTCACCGGGAAGAATCCTATAGGTTTTGATTCCCCTTCCGATTGTACTGATATGGGAAATGGGACATAGACGGCCATATATTTTTAATGCCTACATTCAGAGGGTTGATTTTTTTAGAGCTTCAAGGGGTCTGAGAACTTCTCAGGATTTTGTATTAATTTCAACTTCACACTCACACATACGTTACTGAGAAAAGGATTTTGTCAGACAGATAAAGAAGTGATCCCATAGGGGCTCCTTTTTTCCTTTGGACGTACGGGACCCTAAAAAATTGATGCCTACTTTCTATTCTAATGCACTGCTAAATTAAATTATTGACTATTTTGAATCGCATCACAAACTTTCTAACTACAAGGCTAAACGTACACTGTGTTTGAAAACGAAAGCCTCTTATGCCTGAGAATGCGAAATAAAGCTTTACTTTCGTATTTTGTATTTAAACACAAATGGCTTAGAAGCAGAGCTTTTTTTAAAATCCCGAAAACATAATTTAAATATTCTGAAAATATGAGATTGTCATATAAACATTATTTGCATATTTTTGGAAGTAAAATTCAACAGTAAAGTTAATTCATTGATCATTTATGTGCGTGGTCCTTCCCTTATAATTGCTTACGTACATTAAAATATTTAAAAAAACTGCACAAAGGTTTGTAGAACTTTGTAGTCTTCAAGGACAAAAATGTACAAACACTTTGAGCCATGCCGGGCTCCGCCCCAGGTGTAGGTTTAAGAGCGCGCTCTTTGTAGTGATCACTAACACTGACCTTCACTGCCAGTATTCCCTCCCCTGCCTAGCCAAATCTGGTACGATCCTACTAGTGCGGCTTTCCATGTCCTTTCTAATAATGAACTTAATTACAACAAAAAGAATGAAAATGTAATAGTTCAATCTATAAATAAATTATCTCTTGCATATTGTATAAAAGGTGACTAAGGGATTCACCATTACGGACAAAAACATCCTTCTGTATAGACCTTATCGTCCCAGATATGATTATAGGCGGAAAAATAAGAACAAGGCCGTAAGATGTCTAGTGACAAGTATGACGAAAGAAATATCAATATTTGTGTTAATCTAAGGGACGGCAACGCTATAAACTTTCTATCCCTATAGAAGTTACTGTGTGGAAAAAGCTATTTTAGACACTAACTAAGGTTGACGGCTTCAAAGAAAGTAGAGAAAATTGCTAGTAAAATATACGCTTAAGGGAATAAAAGTGAAATGAAATACCTCCAAAGATAACTTGCAGTAATAACTCATCGTGAACAGGCCAGATATTCCAAGTTCCGAATGTTTGTCTCACATTGCAGCTGACGCATTTCATGAACAGCGAATAAATATCGTGGCAGTAGCTCAGCCGTGGCTGCGGCCGCCCAGTTTCCGCCCGAGCAAGCCACACACGACACATTACCCGCGTCCACCACATTCCAGACCTATTTGCCTGGGATTAGATTAATGCTACCAATTTTCTTCCCGTCTTAACCATTTAGATCGTGTGAAGAATTAACTTCATCGTTCGACACACTATTGACTATTATTGACGTGATAACGTCTTATAAGTCAATGAACTGCACCGGCTGCATGCACGTGAAAGTGTTGCGTTCCGCATGAGTTAAGCGAGGAAGCGAGACCGCGGAACGAGCAATAGAGAGGTACGATTGCCCCAAGCTTCGACATTGTCACGTAAAAATATTGTCCGTAAATTGACTTTATAGACAATCAATGGTTTTTTTTAAACCACCTACCTCTCAGTACAATTTTCAAAGCTATATAGATAAAATAGACAGAAAGAGATACAGAAAATCATACTCATTTCTTAAGATCGGCTGCGGGTCTGTAAGTTTTTTTTATTCTAAGTGTTTGTGGGCATCGGCACTAACTCATCCATCTTTGAACCAGAATAGAAAAAATGAATAAATAAATCGTAATCCTTGATTTCTTGAGTCGCCGTCGTCGAAATCGATGAGGAGGACTATACGCCAATAAACCAACATTCAAGCACTAAAGGACATCACGCACGTTATCGGTGAGATATCAGACGATATGCTCAGAATGTAACTCAAAATGGGACTTTCCGTATGGGTGAATTAAAACGTAGTAGCCACCATGTACATGTCAATTTCTCAGAAAAGTAAACGTCAAAAGCTGATTTATAATCCTTTCTTTAAGATTTGCCAGTGTTTTTTTAAATACAAGATACCTAACCGCTAAAAAAATCAACCCATATAAACTAGTTGGAACGGATCCTAATTAAATATAAATGGAATAATTATAAATTTTTAAGTCACATTTATCAACAGCATTTAAAGTACTAAATTGCTTAAAAACTTCAATGGCGGCTATGGGTGAGGATTCCGAGACGTGCTTGAACGTTTTTTAAAAATTGCGTCATAATTTATTTTTTCCTTTTTAAAAAAAATAATATTAGGAATACTTTTTAGGTATGTCTAATATTTCCTTTTCCCCTCCTACTAAGCTTAATTTAAAAGCTTGTATTAGGAGTGGGTGCGACAATACCCCAACGGCGGTGGGGTTTTACCCCATTCAAATTATATTTTTACGACAAAAAGTAACCTTTGTCCTTCATGAAGATCCAATCTATCTTTATACCGAAGTTCATCAAAATTGGTTCGCGGTTTGAAGCGGTTTAGGCGTCAAAATGTAACACACATAGTCACTTACAGATTTATAATATTAGTAATAATTAATAAGAATTTTCGGAAAAGATTTGGTATGTTTTTTCCTTTAATTTAAAAGTAACTGCAATGTCATCTCGTATACAGTCAACCATAGTTCACAACTTTATAACAAGTACGCATTTATAGAATTATTATTATTATTTGTCTACTCTGTCCCAATCCAGGGCAAAGGCCTCTATACTATTATTCCACCAGACTCTATTTGTGGCTATGGAGTTCCAGTTTTTGTCAAATATATTTAATTCATTCTTCCATCTTGTTTTTGGTTTACTACGAGGACTGAGATCTATTTAGAAGTGGTTTTACGATTACATTTAATTTTTTTGAGTCCCACTGCTGGGAAAAGGTCTCTCCAAATTTTCTCCAGCATTCTCTGTCCTATATTAATTATTCGTTAATTCTAAAAGCTCTAACATACAATTTCGTGTGTGGCCGGCCTTACCGTTGAACTTTACGGGGTGAACGCCTTTCTATTATGAACTAACTCTTTGTACTATTCTGTAATAATCGATTACAATTTGTTAATAGTAAATGTTGCAAGTTTTGCATAAATCTTGTAGATTAAAATACAAAAATATTCATGTTATTGATAACTACAGCGATAATACAAATTAAGGTAAGTTAAGTTACAGTCTGAGCAAATAGAATTTGCTCTGCAACGGTATTAAGCATTTTTACAATATTATATATATACTAGCTGTTTCCCGTGACTTCGCCCGCGTAAGATTGCCAGAGCCCTAAGATCGGGCCGGATTAAACCTCTTTAATCCGGCCCGATCTTAGGGATCGGAAAATCCATTCTTCGCGAATGTCTGCTAATTATAAACTATCTACATGCCAAATTTCTTCATTGTACGTCCCGCGGACTTGGAGATTTCGTGACAGGTGACATATCGCTTTTATAAATAATAAATATTATGTACTGGATACATCATAAATTTTACAACCGGTTTTTAAACTATACCACATTTCGAGCAAGTCGTGCGGAACGGTAGCATTCCACGACCGTTTATTTAAACGACTATAGTTGCAATAAAAATAGGCTATCCAGATTAAAATTTCTCTAATTTACTACTTAGCTATTGGGTATTATTTCTACTATTAAGTTGTCTACCTTAGGAACAGACGTCCGTGTGTCATATAGTCCTATATATTTATTTATTATTATTTATTTATTATTTTTACTTATTTGACATTTATCGTTATATTTTGGACAATTCGCTCAATATCTTTATAATTATAGCCTATGTGTTATTCTTATGTATAAACTTTATTATTGCAAAGTGTTATTAAAATCCATTCAGTAGTTTTTCCGCGAAAGAGCGTCAAACATACATCCAGACATCTATATATCCATACATCCATACATCTATGTCTACAAACTTTAGCTTTTATAATATTAGCAGAAAGTAGAATCAGACATCAACTAATTAGGTCCCAAAAAAACAGTAAACCTTTAAAATCTTAAGTCTGTAGTGTAGATTAATAAGTATTATAGGCACATAAAATTTTATTTGAATGCGTATTTTGTAAAAAGCAAATTCCATTAGAGTAAGGAATATAATCTGAGGAAGTTCATGTTCCAAGGTTGACTGAGCTGCAAATAAAACCCTTAGTCATAGGGTTCTATACCAGTTCGATAGAGAGGTCGTTAAAGTAGGGATACACTTAAGGTGACTTGTAATTATTATTCTAAGGGCGTATCATATCTCATACCCTATTCTACCTTGGTCAGGTGGTAGAGATCGTGGGGGTTCCGAGGATGAAGTCAGATGGCAATCGGTCATCTTAACTCGCCCCAAAGCAACATCTTCTACAATCTAAGGGAACCCCGGTATTTAACCGGGATAACGCCAGGAAGAAGAAGATTATAAAATCATATTTAGCCACATTTTGTTCAAATTAAAAACACGAATTAAAAAACCATTCATTTGTGTACTTTAAAATTACGTGTAGATTTTTTAAAAGAAAAAATATCAATTGCTGCTGGAAATTCTATAGTATTGAGTTTTTGTAAGCGCAGTTTTCTTTATAAGCGGCATCGAATTAGCAACTCTTGGATTAAATATAATTACAAGTTTTTTTTAGATAAATAAATAAATTGGTAACAATATTTACATTAACAGAAAACACTGACATATGATAGATAGCCCAGTTGCCATAAATGAAAATGATTGAATTATTAATTCTGACATCTTTGTCTAAAAGTCAATACTTGAACCACTGTTGGGTGGTTCTGACAGTAAAAAGTTAAGTTTATGTTTCTTTAAAAAAAAAGAATATTAGGATTACTTTTTAGGTATGTCTAATATTCCCTTTTCCCCTCCTACTAAGCTTAAATTAAAAGCTCGTATTAGGAGTGGGTGAACCTATAAAGTTAACCTGCTTTTTCAATTTTTGGGTTAACTCTTTTATATACTTAAAGGGCATGATGTCTCAAAGCCGGGTAAAGCTCTATCTTCTCTGGCATTACTAATTTCTTGCAGCAAAAGAAGTTATGAATATTTACTTCTGAAAAAAGTCATTTCTTATTAGGATGCTTAAATCTTGATGAAGATTTCTATTATTTGCAGTTTTGATAATTGATTTGAAAATTGATTATATAAGGGTCGGAAGGAAGGGAAGGTCTGTTTCTAACGGCAAAATTGATTTTTTTACCAAGACAGCCACTTAAAAAAAATATCAATCTGTCGGTCTGTCTGTTTGCTGGAACAGAGTTTTACTGGTAGATAGCTGATTATACAAGGAATAACACAAGCGACTGCTTTTAGCTAGATAATTATGGTCCTCAGAAAAAAAGAAATAAATACCCTCAAATATAAAGGTTGAAAGATGAATTTAATTTTACAATAATTATTTTAATTTTCTTAATAGCTGCGTTGTTTTATATAATCCTATATTGAGGAATATTCATATCCCCACTAACTCATGAGAGGTTTTTGGATATGAAATTATATACATAGAACTTGCTGTATAAATTAATTTTAAATAAATAAATATCATTATATAAAACCCCTCATAGTCACCAGCTGTTGAGTAGTTCATAATTGATCAGTATAAAGAAAACATTTTTGTTTTAAATTCGCTTTTAAGCAGGAAAAAATTAAACAATAATACAAATTTTGATAGTAATTGTATCAACATTTGCAAAAATTCCGTAATATAAAAAATTAAGTTCTTATGACTTATGTTTTTAGTTGGTATTATTAATTAAGTAAACTAAAATGAAAATGTGTTCATCTAATCACAAGTGACTACAAAAGTCTACCAGCGATTCGTTATAGAATATCTATTTTTTCTTTCTAATTTAATTTAATTTTAATTAACCTTTTATGTAATTAATAGCCCTTTAGCAAGTTACTTCGGCAGTAATTGCCAGAAAACTTCGACGTTCTTTAAAAAATAGATATAAAAATTCTAAAATTTATATTGTAATACATTTCCTTACACAAATTCAATTATACTATGAAAAATTTCACACTTTCGTCATGACAGAGGTCCTAAATAGAAGGCATTTTAATGTTTATACCTAACATATGCATACCGCGTACGTAAAGGAGGAAACCGATGTTTTAGAAACAGTTACCCATTGTTAACAACAATATGAATTCACAGTGTTTCTTAGAGACGCAAGCTCAAAGTGTTTGTATATTTTTGTCCTTGAAGTCTACAAAGTTTTACAAAACTTTATGAAGTTACACAAAGTTCCCGGCCACATTACATGATCATTGAAATGTAAATATGTCTGGCTCTGGCTTAATAAAGTTAGCCACGATCGTGAAAGTGTCACAAATAGTATTGCCATATATGTAAAAAAAATCAGAAATTCCGTTCCATAGGAAAAAAGATAAATACTAAACAAATTAATTAACTTCTCTGGCTACGAAACTATATCTCCTAGGCGACTTAATTTATTGGCAAAGTTGTTTAAAGCAATGTCTTCACTACATTACTCTTTGGCAAAGAATCTTTGACCCGAATAAATTGAAATGATATATAGCACTATATCGTATGAAATATTAAGATAGTTGGTAACCTTCTTAAAACAAACGTGACAATTTATTTCTGACTTTATTCAACAGCATCCATTTTAGGGTTCCGTAGTCCCATAACCCTTGGATTTCTAAACTATCAAATGTACGGACTTGAAATTATCTATGCTGACAGAACATGGTATAAACTCATTAGAAAAAATATTTTGATCTATTCCGACCACAACTTTTGAAGTTACATGTTTTCTGTCAACCCTATTTGAATGCGAGTAATACCCTCGTCAAAACTTTGTCCCATTATGTAAGGGCACTAACGGATCGAAGTGTATTACAACGCTACATGTAAATGCAAATCGGATGTTTATATGAGTTAGTTCCTGGAAAAATATGAGAGGAAATCAGTGCATAAAATTTTAATGCCATTTAAGATGGAACGCACTTGTCTAAAATACGCCACAAATAAAAATGGACAAGAGCGTGTCAAGAGACGTTTAAATAGAAGGGTTCTGTATCTGATATATGATGAGGTATTTGTTAAAAAACTTCAGATTATAGTAATTTTCGTAATGACTTTTTATCATATCCTAATAACATTGAAATTTTCAAATCTCTACATCTAATAGTTTGAAAACAGACGGACAGAGCGAAATAAGGGGTTTTTGAGGGACTACGGAATCCTAAAAAGAAGATATTGTATTAACAACATAGATGACAGAAGAATAATCAAAAACTTAACTCTTTTGTGAAATTCCTTATATAAACAGTTCAGGAAGTACCAAATGTGACGGGGGAGTGTCAATTTTGTAGGGACATTACGTATTTGTAACAATTACATACAGCAACTCTAAGGCTTCTATTTCACCGAGACGCCTGGTGACGTCGCCAGCAAAGTATCCAAACAATACATATTAAAATTTAGGACAGGTAACTCACTTTGCGACGTTTTCGCAACGTCGCCAAGTGAGTTACGTTGCGAAAACGTCGCCAAATAAGAAGCATATCCACGATTACTACTGGCTACTCCATTAAACAACCGAAGGTATCCACGGCTACGTAACCGGCGACGTCGCCATGTTATCTCTGTGACATACAGCTCTAACAATACAATTAAAGCCAAAACGTAAAAAATTAACAAATTATAGACTTTCAATCTATCGCATAACTGCAATCTTTCTAGAAGTTGTCCATAGATGTTGTTAGTCAGTCATAAACAGTCAAACCACTCTTTCGTGTCACCATGATAAAAATAAGTATTAATTGCTTATTTATAGGAGAAAAATAAGTTGGGGCGAAATCCCTCTTGAAATTGTTACTCGGAGGGATGGCTCAAGGCGAAATATTAGGGATTATTTATCAAATTGTCCATGCTTGGCACTGTATATTCGACAGTTAGCTATCAATCATATCGGAATACAATAATACAATGATCTGTGCGATATGAGTCGACAATGGCCAGAATTTATGTCCTACATTGATTGATGGTTATGTACAAAAATAACGCTTTACAACTACCCGGGCATAATGGGAATATTAAATAGTTATCTTCTGTTAAATTGTATGTAAGATGACGTAATCGTTTGAATAAACATGACGACAGTAATCAGAAATCATGTAAATTATATATTTATCTGATAAAAATACATAAAGCTTAACGAACGTATTTATTTTTATATTGCGAGAGAGATTAATAAGGATTAACAAAAAAAAATACAAAAACGACAATCCGTAATAAAAAACACCCACCAGAGCGGATGACGTTACCGTATATTATAAGTGCGTTTCAATAAGCGATCGCGACGTTTTAAAGTGTACATTCACATGTTGGACATTTGACAACTACGATCGTTACGGTCGCGGCGAAAACGTCGAATTGACCTTAGTGGAACGCATTGTTAACATAAAGTGACGTAAGGACAACTTCGACTGTTTTGGAGCAAATTTGAAACCTTTTATGTTTTTTTTTTGCTACAAACATTAGTTTTCGCAAAAATATCAAATTTTTTGGCAATAGTAGAACATTATGAACCTATTTTTCAAAATTTGCCGTCATGTCTATTGATATTTTTGGATATATTTGACCTTAATGCATGGATCGAAATGTCAGCAAAGATCGTGGAAAGTGGTATGTATATTTAAAACCTTTCAATTTATTATTCAGTCAAAGAAACAGACAACTTTTTGTTAAACTCAAAAAAACTTACTTAATAAAGAAAACAACGTAAAGGTTTTTATTTAATCTTATTTATATTTTAGAAATATACAGCACAATATACAATAGACAATCATAATTTATATATATAGAACAGACAGTTTTAATTTACTTTTATTTTAATTTTAATATCAGTATTTTTTCCGTCCGTTATGCTAATTTTAGTTTAATCCTCGCTTTGAATGTAACACTTTGTATATCTCTCTCAATAGAAGACAAGATTTTAACTAAACACAAAAGCATTTGAGCTACTTTGGTATAA